>VSMD01014640.1:0-69819 GCA_008750895.1 Mirza zaza
TTTTGAGACAGAGTCTCACTTTATTGCCCAGGCTAGAGTGAGTGCCATGGCGTCAGCCTAGCTCACAGCAACCTCAAACTCCTGGGCTCAAGCAATCCTGCTGCCTCAGCCTCCCAAGCAACTGGGACTACAGGCATGCGCCACCATGCCCGGCTAATTTTTTTCTATATATATTAGTTGGCCAATTAATTTCTTTCCGTTTTTATAGTAGAGATGGGGTCTCGCTCTTGCTCACGCTGGTCTCGAACTCCTGAGCTCAAATGATCCGCCCACCTCGGCCTCCCAGAGAGAGATTCATTGTTAATGCATACTTATTAATTGCTCACAATTGCCTGTCATTGTCTTTTGGTGTGGCATGGAGATTTAAAAAATAGCATGTTTCATTTCTGCCTACAGCAGTTATAGTTGATAAAGATGACTTTCTAGAAGTAATTTTTTTTTGAGACAGGGTCTTGCTCTGTCACCTGGGCTACAGTGCACTTGCATCATCATACTCACTGCAACCTCAAACTCCTGGGCTCAAGTGATCCTCCTGCCTCAGCCTATGTAGTAGCTGGGACTACTGGCACGTACCACCACACCCAGCTAATTTTTCTATTTTTTGTAGAGATGGGGTCTTGCTCTTGCTCAGGCTGGTTTTGAACTACTGGACTCAACCAGTCCTCCCATGTGAGCCTCCCAGAGTGCTAGGATTACAGTCGTGAGCCACTGCTCCCGATCTGGAAGTAGATTTTTAAGTGGGTAGAAAGTAGGAAATTTGTCATACCTTGCTGTGATGCAGAGCATGCTGGGACTTAAGCAACATTCAATGGGGCCCCTGGGGAGCTAAGGCCATTTCTACCTTCATCCTGTCCTCTCGTTCATTCTGTGCCTTCCCTGCGAGAAGAGTGGTGAGATCTGTGTGTGGGACTCATACATACCCCAAGAGAGGATCTTTGCTGTTATTTCCTTCCCCACTCTGTCCGGGTCTTATCACAGGCTGCAGTTCTGTTGGTCAAGTGCCATTGAATTTGATGTGGTCACTTGCTCAGCAGAAACTGCCAATAGCTACTTCTCCCAAGAGGGAGATGTGGGAGTGTTGTGGATGTGTACAGTTGATGCCTCCCCCATACAGACTGTTGCACCCACTCCTGTAGGGCATGTGAAGATGGAGAAGACACTGTCTCTGCCATCAAGTGGCCTAAAACCAGTAACAGTGGGGCCTACTGTTCACAGAAGTAAAAGTTTCCTTTATAAACTGATAACTATATGAGCACATCTGTGCTTTCCACATAGAGCTACACATCAGCCTGATTTAACCTGTATCAGACTTGAATCACACCTTTCTTTCCATGAATTACTATGAACCCTTTTTCTGAGAGAAATGAAGAATTGATTTTTATTTTTTACTTTATTATTATTTTTTTTAGAAATTTCGGGATTTCTTTAATCAAAATGAAACCAGTGACCCAACCAGGGATACGTGTGTGATCCTTACAGTGGAAGGGCGAACATTCCCAGTGGATATCTTTTATCTGCAAAGGTTTGATGATGCTTGAATTCTTGATGGTGGTGATTAGAAAACTGCCTGTAATGTGGGTTGACAGGGAACTGCATCTGCTCACAACTCTCTAAGGCGCTGAGGAGGAGCATGTTTTGTGTCTCCTATCATTGATCTAGAATGTTCAGAAACCCTGCTCAGCATCACTACTGAATTTAGTTTAAACTCTTGACACTGATGTGCACGTTTCCCTGAATCTGTGGCCAGTAGCTCAGTTGGAGAGAGCGAAATAGTGAAAGGTTGCATGTGAGGAGCTTGGTAGGTCTCAGAACTGGAATTTACAAGGGGGCCTGTCAGTGGGAGCAGTGCTGGTGACTTCATGATTTGGTTCTCAGCTCTCTACATCCTTGATGAGAAGGCCTGGTTGGCCTTTATTGGGAGGAGCCCCCATGGACAGGGGAGGAGGCCCCATGGACAGGAAAGGAGCCATCCTAATTCCTGTACACAGTCACCGGGCAAGCAAAGACCAGGAGTCTGGTCCAATGGCTGATAAATCAGAGAGTTGTGGACTTGACTTCTGAGTTGTTCTGGCTAGAGAGCACATCCACCAGCTCCGTCCACCGACTCATACCTGCTGCCAGTGACTGAGAGGGAAAACAGGCTGGAAGAGTGTGGGATTCAGCACCAGGACCACAGTCCCTGATTTTTCAGTGGCCCTGTGTCTTTGCATGTTAAAGATAGCACATCTACTTGCATGGGTATATCATTTTTATTTCTTTGTACATAAAGCTGAGAATCATAGTTTATATATAATTATGGATTATTCCTGAATGCTGCATTTTAACGAAGAAAAAAAAGTAAATATTTATTTTATTTATCCATGTACTAATTACCTGCTGGGCAGGCCCAAACTAGCTTTCCGGATGCTTTGCTGCCAGATTATTAGGGTAATTGATCTGTAATTAGTGAGAATATTCTGCTGATGAATTCATCCCACATCTTTTCAGTCCTGTTCCAGATTACATCAAATCAACTGTGGAAACGGTGGTGAAAATTCACCAGACGGAGGGCGATGGAGACATATTAGCATTTCTTACTGGCCAGGTAATTCCACTGGACCTCTCTCTGATGGGGCATGTTAAGGCAGCACCAAAATTAACACAGGCCCTGCTAATTTACTCAGTCATTTATTTCACATTTTATTGTATTTTGTGGTTACTTAATTGCGTAAACACTTGTTTGGTTTGATGTCATTCATCTACCAACTTGATTGTTAGGGAGTCCTTATCTTCTGCCTGTTCTATCTGCAAAGCATTAAATGTATTTCAAATCTGTACCCCCATCATATGCCAAATAAAAAAAAAATGTATTTCAAATTTATTAGCTGATTCCAAAATAAATTAGGTAGTTGTGTCAGTGGGCTGTATTGTTTGCCAGAATGGAATATTGCATGAGGTACATTTTGCTGCATGCATGTTGCTGCTGCATACACACCTCTTTTCTCAGTGACACCTTTACAGCTCATCCTAGAGGTGACAGGTGGCCATGTAACAGGAAAAACAACTGAACAAGCCCAACTGTGTACTCAAGGTGGTAGTGCTGTTCATAGCTACCTTTCAGCTGTAATCTTTTCTTTCCACTGCCAAACATTTCTACTGTACTGTAATCTTTTCTGGGGAAAGCATGTAGCAATTTTATCTGCTACAACTTGTCCATGTGCATGAAATGCTTGTTTGACATGCACATGTAAGTTGAGTAAAATAGTCATTGTTTTTGTTTATTGGGAACTCTACTATTCATTGCAGATAGTATAGATTTTTAGTAATTAATATTAGTTACAAAGTTTTACCCCACTCTGCATCATTGTTCAGTAGCATTTGATTAAATACCATCCCAGAGTGGAACATGATAACATTGAAATTCTTGAATCTGACCAAAATGAAAATCCTGATCCCAACTTTCATTTTCTTTCAGTATGATGAAATGATAGTCAAATTAATCTCAGTTTCTTTGGTTCCTGGTTCATTGTCTTTAGGAAGAGGTAGAAACTGTTGTATCTATGCTGATCGAGCAGGCTCGAGCACTAGCTCGCACTGGGATGAAGAGACACCTCCGAGTCCTCCCCATGTACGCGGGACTGCCTTCCTTTGAGCAAATGAAAGTGTTTGAAAGGGTGTCACGCAGTGTCAGAAAGGTGAGACTCCTGAGGACCATGAGTATTTGCAACCATTTGTAATCACATCAGTGCCCCTTTGCTATCCTTTCCATGTGTTGGAAAGATTTTTGTTTTTAATTGACGTGAAACTTGCTAAACAGGAATGTTTCTTTCAGAGTTTTAGGTTCATGTTTCTGTGTAGTAGATCTAAAAGCACATGATAAATAATGTGTGGTGAAGATTTCTAAACCCACCCCACAGAAGGGTTACTCTGACAGTAATTATCAGAGCAGGTGACTTCTCTTTGTTTCTCTTCTCCCTACCCAATATTTCCCATGACGCAATATTCCCTTGGCTCACGGGACTGTTTTGGTGGATTGTGGTCAGTCAGGAACAATAGATAAGTTACTAGGAATGGTCTAAATCATTTAAGTATCAGTTTGCCTATAGAGCCAAGTTTAAATCAATTAATTCAAGGTGTGGCGTGGAAATCTTTAGCCTTGAACTTGGGGTAGGGAAGGGTGTGGTGGAAAGCATCAGTTTGAAGGAGCCAGCAGGCAGGCAGTCCTCTTACTGCTCGTTGTACCCCTGGGCCTGACTCTGCTGTTCCTTCCATTACGTGAGGACTACATAGAACCAGCCTGATGTCAGCTTATATTGTAGCTGTTTATCAACAGGTGTCAGAGAATAAAGTAGATGAGGGATGGTCTGAGGATCCACTTCTAGTTTCAGACCACTTGGAAGAAGGTGCTCAGCCTCTTGGCTATTGGGATGGAGCAGCTCGAGTCTGCCCAGTAAAAACATTAACTGCAGCCAACCAATCAGGAGTCCTGAATTCCACCCTGGAGTTGGCTGTGTGCCCTGGCATGAGTTATTTAATTTCTAGTCTCAGTTTTTGTAGTTGTCAAATGTAAATAATAACTTTTAGATAATTTTATAGCATAAAATCTTAACTCTCTACTACTTAAAAATACTAGGAAGATTTTTATAAAATGATCATTTATAAAATGACTTTTATAAGATGATTTATAAAATGTAAAGTGCCTGAGAAAATTTCTAAGTGCCATAAATACATGTCCTTTCTTGCTTAAAACCCTTGGGGGCAGTTCCCAGTACACTTGGAATAAAATGCAAACATCTCACAGTGGCCCAGAGACCACACATGATCTGGTCTCTGCCTCCCTCCCCAACCTCATCTGGTACTTACTCTGTACTCTGGCTGCCCTGCTGTCCTTACTTTGAATTGTTTTTTTCTGCTTAGATCTCTGTAGGGTTGGTTGCTTCCTATTATTCAGGTCTCTATTCAAAGTCATCTTTCAGAGAGGCTTTCCCTGGCCAACCAAATGTACTGTTACTATGTCCTTTTATTACAATATTATAATATATATTATACATATTATATGCTGCATCATATTACCTGGTCGAATTTTCATTATAATATTTGTTACTGTCTGAAATTAAATTCTTGTTTATGTTTAGCACATTGCCACCCCAAACATGCCAGAGTAAATTCTGGGAGAGCTGGGACCTTATCTGTCTTGTCCATCATACATCTCCAGCACCTTCAGCAGTGTGTGGCAAAGCTCACACCTTCTGAAAATAGTTAGAATGTGAATGAATAAATGGTGATTTACTTTGGTTATGCAAAAGGGAAAAACTAACATTGTTGAATATTTACTGTGTGCCAAGTAGTAGACTCTGATCAATTTATGTATATGTCTTATTTAATCCCTTCAGCAACCCTGGGGGAGGTGGTAAATATTATTAAGTAGGTGAGGAAAGTGATGCTCAGGAGGTTGAGTAACTTGTGCAGGGAGACTTCACATGATTAGGGAGACTCCAAACCCAGGTTACCCTGGCTCTGAAACTCATCCTCTTTCTAATATACCAGACTGCCTCTCACAGATTGTACAATGTTGCAAATATTGTTAGATCTTTTAGCATTTTTAAGAGTTTATTAAAAGTAAAGTGAATAAAATGACTTCTTTCTCTTCTTTCCATTTAAACTTAGGTGATCGTGGCCACCAATGTGGCAGAAACCTCCATTACAATCAGCGGTGTCGTGTATGTGATCGACTGTGGCTTTGTGAAACTCCGAGCCTACAATCCCAGGACTGCTATCGAATGCTTGGTGGTGGTGCCGGTGTCCCAGGCTTCAGCCAACCAACGAGCAGGACGTGGTGGTCGCAGCCGCTCGGGAAAATGCTATCGCCTTTATACAGGTTAGCGTGGCTTTCCTTACGGTTTTTTGACATTCTCATAGTCAGCTTGGATGTTGGAGAATACAGCAAATATTTACCCCAGTGGCAGAACATGACATAAAATCCTGACCTCCTCACAGGGCCCTGTGTAATCTGACCCCACTGCCTTCCTCTCTCCAAACACAGCATTTCTTTGCTATTGCTCCCTGTTGGCCAGAGCCGGCTGTGGGTCACCACCTATTTGCCGTCCCTTTTCCAACCTAAATAATGTCTGGGCACAGGCCTCTTTGTAACCATGTGCCCCTGGAGTATGGGCTCTGTCTCAGGTCCTGTCTTTCTTACCTTTCCTCTGGCTTAGTGGGTATTTTCCTGTTCTGAGAGCCCTGAATCCCGTGGGGCCTCCTGTTGGTTCCACTTTTACCTCTGATTCCGAGCATTTTTGCTGGGCTAACATGTAGAGTCTGTCCTGACAGTCTTTCATAGAAAACAAACAGCTGGTAAACTCCTCTGCGCCATGCACCATACTGGGCTCTGGGGGCAGAATGAAATTCTGATACACACTCTCCGAGCCCTTAGGAGCTTTCTTTCCAGCTTGAAGACAGTCTTCCCTACAGGTGATGATGTGCCCAGAGCTGCTGTTTCCTCTGCACTTCTCTTTTGTGGGGAGTGATACCGAGATTTTCTCCAGTTGTCCAGATTAAATTTCTAAGTCATTGCTGGGGAATCCTCCTCTCTCCATTATCCATCTGCACTCACTCACCAGGTCCAGGGTTGTTTCCTTTTGTTTTGTTTTGTTTCTGTTGCTATAGCTACCTCTGAAAAAGGTTCAAGGGTTTTAGCTCTGCCTTTTATCTCTTATTTTCCCTTCTGATTACCATTGTCCTTGTTCAGTCTTTGACGTTGTTCTTTCTTTAACATATGTTTACAGAGCACCTGCTTTGTGCTGGGTGTGGTGCTAGAGCTTGGAAATTTGGGGCTAGGTAAACCATGGTCTGTGGCCACGTGGCTGACACTCTGGTGACAGAGGCAAACCCACAAATAGATCCTCATACTGTGGTGTGGTAGAGCTGCCATAAAGAATAGGGAACCTTGGAAGCAGAGAGCAGGCCCAGTGTTCCCCTTCAGGGGAGCTCGGGAGCATTTCATGTCCAAGGAGGTATTTGAGCCTGACTTTATTGGCAGCTCAGTAGTTATCCAGGTGAAAGGATGGCAGGGGAGATCAATTTTAGCACTCCAGGCAGAGGGCTGGAGTGTGCACGTACTTGGAGGGAAGGAAGTGGTTGTGGAGCATTCATGGCAGGGAGGGAATAGGCAGAACTCAAGGCCAGAGAAGTAAGGGCAACCACTGAAGATGCTAAGAAGGAAGGGCTAGGGTGGGAAAAGGAGAGCCAGGACTAAGACATTCTGAAATGCAGAGGAAGAGAAAGTTTCAAGGTGCTTTTCTTTTTAAAAGTAATTTGAGGTGAAATTTACATAACAAAATTAAACATATTAAAAGGAACAATATAGTGGCATTTATTATATTCACAATGTTGTACAACCACCACCTCTATATAGTTTCAAAACATTTCCATCATTCCAAAGTAAAACTTCTTAGTCATGAAGCAGTTTCTCCCTATTACTCCCAGCTCCTGGCAATCAGCAATCTGTGTCCTTCTCCATGGATTTATCTCTTTTGGATATTTTCTATAAATAGTATCATACAGTAAGTGACCTTTTGTGTTTGGCTTCTTTTACTTAGCATTTTCATGGTTCATCTACATTGTAGCATGTACTGCATTCCTTTTTATGACTGAAGAGTATTTCATTGTATAGATAAACCACTGTTTATTCATTCATCTATTGTTGGGCTGTTTTCATCTTTTGGCTGTTATGAATGAGCATGTATGTGTATTTGAGTACCTGCTTTTAATTCATTTGGGTATTGCCGGGTCCTATGACAATTCTGTGTTTAACTTTTAAGGAGCTCAAGTTACTTTTTAAGAGTAAATGGCCAGCACCATCTCATGAACCACAGAAATCATGTACTAGAATGTGGGCTAAAGATAGGCATGTAGATTTGGGTGAAAGGTCACTGACTCCTGTAGCAGGAACAGTTTTAGTGGAAGTAGGGTTGGGGAGGTGCCACCTGGCAGTAACGAGTGCATTAGCGTCTAGCCTCTGGCTTCTAGAGAGTGCAGCTCTGAGCAGGGTGCACCTGCTCAGTTGTACCACCTATACCTACGCTCTACTGCTTCCCAGTTGAATTATACTTTTTTGGGGCTGCCCTCTGCTGTCTTACTTGGATAACTTTTGCTTGGGCTGTTTCCTGTGTGCCCAATAGTTCTGCCTTATCCTTCAAATCCTCTCAAATGGCCACTTACTTTTGAAGCTGCCCTAGGTGCCTTTTGGTGGCCATGCTGTCCTCCTTCCCTGAGCCTCTATTTCCCTTTGGGAGGACCACTCACTGGGACCTGGCTTGTTCCTCCTCCCCGTCTGGTCTCTTCATGTCACTGAAGCTTTGCAAGGGGATTGCCTGTGGCTCCTGCGGCTTCTGGCCCAATGCCTCAGACGCTTCCATCCTCAGGAGAGTTTGGGTGTCAGTGGACTTGCAGGAAACACCTACTTCCTGTGAGGATCTTCTTGGCAGGGTGGTCCTCTTGTCTGTTAACTTCCTTTCTCCCTTGGTCAGCAGAGTGCTTGGGAAGTGTGGTTATCCTACCAAAAAGCTGTACCCAAAATGCTCTTGAAACTGAAGGGAATATCCCATTTGGAACTTCTTCCTGTTGCCTGTCATCAGAATCTTACAGTTAGACCCATGCATTTGGCAATTTCTATCAGTCAGTCCATAGAACATTGGTTGTCTGTTTTCTCAGAGCAAACCCTCTTCAGTGACAGTGCTATTTCTTCATGACACTTTTTTTTTAGGTTTGTTTTTTAATTTTCTAGTTCACTAAAGCTTTGTGATCTGAACAGAAGTTGGGCCACCCTCGTGTTGTTTAAGAAGGGTGTGCATCAGCTCAAATGTTGACTGATGTGAGAGGATTTTGTGGGTGGAGCATTCTCTATGTAATCTGTAAGCTTTCTGAATACATACAAAAATGATTTAATCTTTTCCTTCCTCTTTTTCTCCCCACCCTTTTTGCCTAGGATTTATAAAGAGGCTCCTGAGGTCTCTTCCTCTCCTCACCCCCTTTTCTTCCCCTCCCATCTTGGGATCGCTGTGTCTCGTGACATGCTTTCTTGTTTAAGGTCACCTTTTGTCCTTGATGGGATATGTAAACATTCATTAATCTGTTTGGGGCAGCATCTGATTCTGGATGTGATGTTGAATGAATGGTTCATTTGATTTAAAAAGTTAGATTTGGACAATTTTTGCTCTTTATAAGATTTCATCATTTGTTGTATTTTGGTTGCTATTTTGGTGAACTATTTTGAAGTTGCTTTTAGCTTATGTATGCAGTTCCTACCTCCTTAACTTCTCTACCCCAAGCAAACATGCTGGTAACTGGGCACTAATGCCGAGTCAATAAACACTTGTTGTTTTGGTTTAATGTTTTGCTGACAAAAAGCACTTGAGAAACAGCATTCTAAATAAAAAGACAAACTTTGTAAAGACGTATTGTTCAAATATATTTATCGAAAGTAATTTTTAAATAGAATGGTCTTTCTTAAATATAAAAACAGTATTATAATATCATATGCATCTGCTCCTAGAATCCTAGAGCTCTTGTTCAAGGTACAGAAGAAAAACTGTCCCTTTGGCACAATGATTGCATTTGATTGTGACGTTTGATTCCAAACAGTTCTGATTTCCTATCCTCAGAGGAAGCCTTTGACAAGCTGCCCGAATCTACTGTTCCTGAGATGCAGCGTAGCAATTTGGCACCTGTCATCCTGCAGCTGAAAGCACTGGGAATTGACAATGTCCTCAGGTTCCACTTCATGTCGGTAAGACCTGTCTGCCGTCTGGGACCACAGAGAGGCAGGAGAGTGCACGGGGGATATCAAGACATTGTCATAGGACATGCTATCTTTCCTTTTTTTTTTTCCCATTCAAGTCATGTGTTATGTGTACTTTGCAGGGTATGGGGGAAAACAGCCAGATAAGGCAGCCACAATTCCTATTCTTGTCTAGTTCCTGTTTTTACCTGCTGGGGATAGAGACAAGTAAGTGGGTAATTATAGAGCAGTGTGCCCAGTGCTCTGAGAGGAAGAGCCCCCATCCTCATTGGTCATGTCTGAGGTGAAACCTGAAATCCAAGTAGGATTTCACCACGTCAGGAGGGGTGGAGAGTTCAGGATAGGAAGTCTGTGTAGGCCTAGATGGAAGAGGGCCTAGAGGCACCACAACTGGGGGAGCCCTGAGGGCTTTGGTAGAGCTGTAGAAAGACCCTATGGCTGACTGCAAGACTGCTTATTTCCTAAGGCAAGTTTCTGTGAGTGGGATTATTGAGTCAAAGGGCTATAGTCCTGTTGTCATAGCTCTTAATACTTCGCCAGATTGCTGTACTGTGTCAGCTCCAGCAATACTGTACTGCGTGAATGCCCAGCTCATGGTATCCTGTCATGCCGTGTTTGTTTCTTTTAGCTTTGCTAATTTGACTGCCCAGAGAGGGAGTGGATGTTATCTTTATCTTTTTTTTTTTTTTTTTTGGATTTCTCATAAGGTAAATTTTTAATTTGCCATTTTTAATTCTTCTGAATTGTTAAGCCATTTATCTGTTAGGATTAGTATTTGTTAGTAACTTTCCAAGAGTCCTTTAAATATTAAAGACATTAACCTTAGTAATATTTTTTGCTATTTTTTTGTTATTTGTATTTTATTGGCTTTTTGTTTTTTAATGTGCACACATTCTAAACATATCTATGGTAAAATCTTTCTGTCTTCGCCTTTATGCTATTCTTGTGCTTCTGATGCACTCTTTTTTTCTTTTTCTTTTTTTTAAATTTATTTGAGATGGGGTCTCGCTGTGTTGCCCAGGCTAGTCTCAAACTTCTGGGCTCAAGCAGTCCTCCCACTTCAGTCTCCCGAGTAGCTGGGATTACAGGTGCATGCCACTGTGTCTGACTATGAAGCACTTCTTTTATCTATGTCAGTTAATACATATTCACTCATATTTCTTTCTAGAATTTTTACGATTTGATAAGTTGCATTTTAACTCTTTGTTCTATCCCAGATGTATTGGTATGGTGTGACAGGTGTGAATTCTTGGACAATAAGGTCCATAATGTCATATGTCATGGTAAACTAGGTGAATGAAAGAACAGAATGTATAAATACCAACCCCTCCAAAGAAAATAGTTGTGTGCTTACCCTAAGTATAGAGAAAATACACCCTTTGATTATTGGTGTGCAGTAGGAGATGCTGTAAAGAAAAGATGAACAGTATATGCAAATTAAAAGCTTATGAGAAGCCTCAAATGTAATATTAAAGGAAAACATATAATGGCAGAAATAACAGATAAATATCTATCTCAAAAAGTACAAAGAGTTTTCATACATACACCATTTAGAGTAAATCAAACATCCACTAAGATAAAGCTAAGGGAAGGAAACAGCACAAATTATAAACTGACTTTAGGACACGTTGAGCTTCTCTAGGAGAGAGGTGAGTGTACACTAAGATAGTGGTAGAGAATGTCTTTGCACTAATTAAATTATCAGCCATAAAGAAGAATGATGAAATCCAAAGCTGACACAGTTTGGGAAAGTAAATTTTTCCTGTGTTGCTAGTGTTTTTATACTCTGTTTCTGTCCTGATGCAGGACTTTGTGATAATATTTAACAAGCCATAGACATGCCTGCTATTTTTTCTCATAGAAATTTCTCTTGAAAACACAATTAAAAAGAAAAGAGTTTTCATATATGATAATGCTTATAGCATTATTTTATATTAAATTTATAAATAACAAAACCTTTGGACAATTGAAAAATGAAAAGAAAAACATGCAAGTTCATCTTCATGTAGTCCCTTCTGTTTATTTTCTCCTGAAATTGTATTTTTTATAGTTGAAATCCCAGGGTACATATGATTTTGTATGTTTAGCAGTGTTATTCACAGTTGTGAAAACTGGAAGCAACTCAGTTGCCCAGGAATAAGAAAATCGACTTCTTTGTGGAGTGTGACTATGATAGAGTGTTATGCAGCTACCCCAAGTAATTATTGTGAAGCTTCTTTGAGTGCAAGCGACAATGAAAACAGAAAAACATACAGTAAAAAGAACAAACTAAAATTATGCACGCACAATAATTCCAAATATGTTAAAGCAATGTTTATATGATCCCAAGTCAGCTGAGTTCATAGAGAAATACTGGTGTGTGTTTAGGTGAAAATACTATGGATATGATTTCGGAGTGGGGTAGGTTGTAAATTTTTTTGATTGGTGATTATTGACTGGAAATAGGGCCAGGGATTTAAAGGCGTCAAAGAGGACCTTGTTAGTTTTGTTCTGTAATTGTTATAAACTAATTCATAGCTTTACTATTCCTGTTATATAATGAGAGATCCCCAGAGGGTTTAAGCTCCTCCATTAGGTGCTGTACATTTTGGCTGTTTGTAAAGAAAGATTTTGTGGCATTGAGGAGAGGCTTGTGG
Source organism: Mirza zaza (assembly GCA_008750895.1). Taxonomy (NCBI): domain Eukaryota; kingdom Metazoa; phylum Chordata; class Mammalia; order Primates; family Cheirogaleidae; genus Mirza; species Mirza zaza. The sequence continues at coordinate 12,415 of VSMD01014640.1, forward strand.
ATCACTTACATGATTTGCTCAACAGTGATTTGTTGAATACTCTCTGTGTAATGAATCAGATAGGTTTAGTTTCTGCCCTCGTAAGTGTGTGTACCTGTGTGTGTGTCATCATTACAACTTTAAAAGTTCTATTTTGTTCCTTGGCAAACAAAGTGGGGAAGGTAGAATGGAAAAAAAAGTGGAGTTCAGCTTCTGGTTTTGCTGTCACCTGCGTATATGAGCTTGTTCAAATGTCTTTTACTTACTTTTATTCACTTTCCTTATCTGTAAAAATTGAGCTGAAACAGTGCAATGCTTTAAATACATTGGTTATGTGAATGCATTTAGAAAAAAAGTTATGCAGTTTGAAAAAGTACTATAGTTTTACCTGGCTTATAGAAACCAGATAACTTAGAAGAAAATAATAATGCCTGGCACTTAGTAGGTGCTCAGTAAAGATTTGTGGAAAGAAAGGAGGAGGTGTGGATCCAGAGAATCAGACTGAAGGTCACAGTATCAGCTTTGCTTAACTTCAGGTTCTCTATCATTCTCTGTTATTTTCAGCAATTCAAATTCAATGTATGGTATTCACCTACCATAGGCAAGGCGTGGTGTGGGGCTCTGGGTGATGCAAAGATAAGTCCTCCCCAGTGCTGTAGTATCCTGGGGCTCCCAGTGTGGTAGAAGGTTGAGCCTGTGAAAGGAAAGTTAGAAATGTCAAGGAGAGTTTAGGGGAAGTGAGGACAGAGTTTGAGGTAGGGACCCGTTGCTTCTGATGGAGGGGAGGCTGAGGGAGGGCTTCAAGGGGAAGTGTTTAATCAAGCTGAGCTTGATTAAATAGGCTGCGTCATACTAAGGGTACCAAGAAGGCTGGGAAGTAGGGGGCATGTTAGAAAAGAGAGTGGATTTGAGCAGGAAATGGTTACATTTTTATGTCTATTGCCCAAAGACATTGATTTAGGAGGATTTTTGTTTTATTTACAGCCCCCTCCAGCACAGTCGATGGTTCAAGCTTTGGAGTTACTCTATGCTCTGGGAGGTATGCCAATTTCTCTTTTATTACGTGTTCTCCTATGTGATATTAGGGTGTATTCACTTTAGGGCTCCTGGTGTCTTTAGGAATAGGGTTGGTTCTCCCTGTATATATAATCCTCTTAACGATACTCTTTATTGAAATAAGAAGTTGGGGCTCTAATTAGACTCTGAACATGATGGACAATTATGACTGAGTTTATAACAGCATGCCAGTTCATCAAAAGCTATTACTAACCATCATAGGGCCACACTCCTAAGAGGCAGCCAGAGATTGGCGATTCCCTACCAGTATTTCAGATGTTACCTCCTTGGACCTTTTTCTCCATCCCCCACACCACATCTTGAACCTGTGGCTCACTGTTTCTCTCCCTAACTCCATTTCATTCCTGGAGTTGTCTGTGGAGAACTGGGTACATTACCAGCTTATGTTAATTGTTTGGGCAAGGAAACATTGTGTTATCAGGGAACCTCTATTTTCTGTTGTTTGAAAATGTAGCATTTATCGTAAGATAGAGAAAATTGTAGCCTGAATCCACCTCTTTAGAAAGTACTGTCTTTTCTGCGAATGGTGCCCCAACTGAATTTTGGTATTAAGTTTTAGTGGAGGTTTTGTTCCTTGAGATTTATTCTGGGTGCTACTCTTTTTAAAACAGCTTTATTAAAATATAATTTATATGTACTATACAGTTTACTCATTTGTGATGTATAATTCAGTGGCTTTTAGTATATTCACAGGGTTGTGCAGCTATCACCACAATCTAATTTTAGAACACATTTATCACCCAAAAAAGAAATGCCTTACCCATTAGCACTCACTCCCCATTCCCTGTACTCCACCCCCCACCCTCGGCAACCACTAATCTGGTTCTATCTCTGTAGACGTTTTCTATCTCTGTAGATTTGCTTCTTCTGGACATTTCATATAAATGGGATTATATAATATGTGGCCTTTCTTGTTTTTTTTTTTTTAATTGGCTTCTGTCTTAGTCCACTTTGTGTTGTAATAACATAATACCTGAGCCTGGATAATTTATAAAGAAAAGATGTTTATTTGGTTCATGGTTCTGGTGGCTGAAAAGCCCAAGATTGGGCAGCTGTATCTGTTGAAGGCCTAATGCTGCCTCTAGTCGTGGCAGAAATCAGAAGGGGGCATGGACACATGCAGAGATCACATGGTGAGAGAGGAAGCAAGAGAGAGCCAGACTCTCTTTTTAATAACCCATTTTTATGGGAACTCATCCTTTACCCCTGAGGAGGGCATTAATCTATTTGTGAGGGATCTGCCCCCGCGACTCAGACACCTCCCATTAGGCCTCACCAGTACTGCCACATTGGGGATCCAGATTTCAACATGAATTTTGGTGGGGACAAACCACATCCAGACTATAGCCACTTCTTACATTTAGCATGGTGTTTCCAAGGTTCCTCCATGTTTTAGTATGTATTGGTAGTTTATTCCTTTTTATTGCTCAATAATATTCTGTTGTATGAATATATCTCACATGTTATTTTTGTCTGTTCATTAGTTGATGGGCATTTGGATTGTTTCCACTCTGTGGCTATATACATAGTGCTACTATGAATATTATTAGCATACAGGTTTTTGGTGGGCATTCCCACTAGCAACCTGTGAGAGTTCCAGTTTCTCCACATTGTTGCCAGTGTTTGTTGTTATCTGTCTTTTGTGTTTTAGCTATCCTAGTGGATATGAAATGGAATCTTGTGGTTCTGATGTGCATTTTCTTGGTGACTCATGATGTTGTACACCTTTTCATATGTTTATTGGCCATTTGCCTATCTTCTTTGGAGAAAAGTCTGTTCAAATCCTTTGCCCATTTTTATTTGTATTATTGTCCCTTTTTTTTATTGAGTTGGAATCTATTATATATTCTGGTACAAATTCTTATCAGATATGTGATTTATAAATATTTCTCCCATTTCTGTAGGTTGGCTTTTTACTTACTTGATAGTATTGTTTGTGGTACAGAAGTTTTAAGTTTTTGTATAGCTCAGTTTATCTGTTTTTTCTTTTGTCATTTCTTCTTTTGGTGTCATTTCTAAGAAACCATTGCCTAATCCATGGTCATATGGTCATTAAGATTTACTCCTAGGTTTTCTTTAAAGAATGTTATAGTTTTGGCCCTTACAGTAGGTTTGTGATCCATTTTGCGTTAATGTGGTGTGAGGTGAAGTAGAGGTCCTTCTTCATTCATTGTATTTATGATACTTCTCTATGAAGGAATAGCCAATTACAGATTTAAAAGATCTCCAGTGATTTAAAAGGCCTTTTGCTGGGTCTACATAAGATTAGCTCAGAGTGAGTGTATGTTAGAATAGGGTTCTGTTCCCTGTTCTTGAGCAAGTAATAGGCACTTGAAAGCAAGGTTTGCAGGGATAATCTGAAATGAGGATGAGAAAACATTGGCTTCATAGGCATTTTTAGTTAAGCTGATTTTTCTCCAATCAAACAGAATGAATTTCAAAATATTTCCTATTTCTTCACTGCCCTAGTAAGCTGGAAAAGGTAGCAGGAAACCCCCAACTTAATTTAGTTTCAAGTTGAATTGTCACCTTTAAAGAGATGATTATATTGGAACATAAGAGAACTGACCTTTTCTGTCTTACTCTGAACTTTTGCAGCATTAGTTTTAGTTAGGAAAACTATAGTCAACATTTCAGGGGTCTTGGAGTCCAATAACCAGATGTTGGCTGGTCATAGAGAGGCAAGGAGGGATGGTGGGGAATTGGAGGAGTCAGCCCAGTTCGTGACTGTCCAGGAGGAAGGTGGGTAGACAGGTCTGGTGTTGGCTCCAGAGTGACCTGGGCTAGCGTTTAGGTTCCAAGTTGCTGGCCTTATACTTGTTCATGTCGCATGAGAAGAGCACAGAGGTGGGATACCATCCTGGCACATCTGTGGCCTGTCGGGTCATGGACGTGGGAAATGATCCAGGTGGTGACTGAGGAGGGACAGCAAGGAAGATGGCAGAGAACCAGGAGAGTATAGTAGGTCACGGGAGCCATGGTCGCAGAGTCAGATGCTGCTGGAGACCAGAAGGAAGATGACCTTTGTTTTTGGCACTGCCTAGTTGTCGGGCCCTTGGAAAGAGCATTCTCTGTGGAGCAGTGAGAACGAAGTGAGGCTCTTGTGGGTTGAGGAGTGTGGGAGCAAGGGAAGGCTGCAGGGCTGTTTCCTTCTAATTAAATCCTTGAAAAGTCATTAGAAGTATCAGTTTTTTAAAATTAAATATTCAGAGCTCAGTGGAGATCTTTTCTTCTTTTAATGTAATAGCACTCTGGTATCCGACTGAGTTTGCTAGTGCATGAATCATCTTTTGGATACCTTCATTTGAGCATACATCATCTTTTATTCTCTTAACAACTGTACATCTTCCAGCACAATGGTATGTGCCTTCTGATTTCTTTTGTTGTTCTTATGGCAGGTCTGGACAAAGACTGTCGCCTAACCGAACCACTTGGCATGAGAATAGCAGAGTTTCCTTTGAATCCCATGTTTGCCAAAATGCTGCTTGAATCAGGTGGGTGGAGACTGATAGCTCACATTGATTTCATTTGGATTATCAGAGGAGTTATTTCCCTGAATTCTGAGCACCCTGGGGAACAGGGCACAACTGCAATTAAAAAAAAAAAAAAAACTAACATAAAATTCACCATTCTTAAGTATGTAATTCTGTGACATTCGGTACCTTCACATTGTTGTGCAGTAGCAATGCCGTCCATTTCTAGGACTTTTTCCATCTTCCCCACTGAAACTCTGTACTCATTAAACACTGACCCTCCACTCCCAGCCCCTGGCAACCATCATTCTGCTTTCCATCTCTGGGAATTTGACTACTCTTGGAGCCTTATATAAGTGGAGTCATAGCTTTGTGAGTGGCTTATTTCACTTAACGTAATGTTTTCAAGGTTCATTCATGTCGTGATGTGTATCAAAATTTCTTTCGTTTTTAAGGCTGAATAATATTCCACTGCCTTTGTGTAAATACCACATTATGTTTATCCATTCATCGGTGGATGGACACTTAGGTTGCCTTTTGGCCATTATGAATAATGCTGTTATGAACAGGGGTATACAAATCTCTTTGAGTCCTGGCTTTCATTTCTTTTGGGTATACACCCAGAAGTGGAATTACTAAATAATATGGTAATTCTTTGTTTAAATTTTTAAAAATTTGTGGTTTTTTAAACATTTTTATTTATTTATTTTTTCAGACAGAGTCTCATTCTATTGCCCTGGCTAGAATGCAGGGCGTCATCCTAGCTCACTGCAACCTCAAACTCATGGACTCAAGTGATCCTCCTGCCTCAGCCTCCTGAGTAGCCGGGACTACTGGTGAGGTTGCCACCTCACCTGACTAATTGTTTTTCAATTTTTTGTAGAGATGGTGTCTTGCTCGTGCTTAGGCTGATCTCAAACTCCTGGCCTCAAGCCATCCTCCTGTCTCAGCCTCCCAGAGTGCTTAAAATTTTATTTTCAACTGACAAATAATAATGATGGTACAGTGTGATCTTTTGATCTATATATACATAATAGAAAGATTCAATCAGGCCAATTAACATAGCTACCACTTTACCAACTTACCATTTTTTTGTGGTGGGAACATGAAAATTCTATTCTTTTAGCAATTTGGAAATTGTAATAATATATTATTAACTGTAGTCAACATGCGGTGTAATAAATCACTAAAAGTTATTCTTCTAGTCTAACTGAAATTTTATACCTTCTGATCAACATCTTCCTTTTCCCCATCCTTCCCCAGCCCTGTTTCTTTAAGATCAACTTTTTAGATTCCACATATAAGTGAGATCATACAGTGTTTGTCTTTCTGTGACTGGCTTATTTCACTTAGCATAATGTCCTCTAGTTCCATCTATGTTGTTGAGAATGCTAGAAATTTCTTCTTTTTAAAGGCTGTGTAGTATTTCATTGTATATATACACACACAGTACATTTTCTTTATTCATTTATCCGCTGTGGACACTTAGGTTGCTTCCATATTTTGGCTATTGTGAGTAATGCTGAAATGAATATGGAAGTGTAGATATCTCTTTGACATATCAATTTCAATTCTTTTGGATATATACCACGAAGTAGGATTGCTGTATCATAAGGTAATTCTATTTTTAGCTTTTCGAGGAACCTCCATGTTCTTTTGCAAAATGGCTATACTAACTTTGTTTAATTTTTTTGAGGAATCGCCATACTATTTTCCACAGTGGCTGTCGCATTTTGCACTCCGACCAGCAATGCACAAGGCTTCCAGTTTCTCTGACCCCTTCAGATTTTTATGAGGACATGAGTTTTAGTATAAAAGAATATAACCTAGAGATCTTTTCATAATTAGAAATCACAATCATCTAGACAGTCTAGTTTGTCTTCCCTCCTACCCCAGGAAAGGTAATATTAATATTTTCTTGCTTTTGTCTAACTTTTATATCAACTGGCAATTTATAAAGATGTATTTCAGACCCAGCCTGGTCTTCACCATGGTCTTCATAATTTTGTTTTGGAGCAACCAAATGCCCTTAGCCTTACACTGAGAAACAGGACTCTAAGTGTGGGGTTGGGGGGAGCACATTCTTTGTGAACAGGAGGCTGTGGGGAGACGGGACAGGCAGTGCAGTTTGCTGAATGCCCCAATGTTGAATGCTGTTGAGTCTGTTCCCAGGTGCTAGCGACAGCCCACATAATGCTGTCCTGGTCTGGTTGTGCCTCGGGCTTCCCAGCTGAGATGAGCCCTTTTGAGAGGGAGACCACTTCATACGAGAGTCCAGGAGCAGCAAAACAACAGAAGGGACACAACCTACATATTCCTTGTCCCCCTTTTTTCTCAGGCTTACTGCCTGGATGTCCACACGAGGGTAGGGAGCTGTGTGGAGCTGACTTGCCCTTTGTGACGGGGCTAGTCTGGACCCCACCTGGGCTTCTAGCAAAGAGCCCTTTGGTTTTACAGCTGCAGAGTGGAATAGCAGCTCCTTTCTCAGAGTCCTGCAAAGCTGCTGTTCATCTGGGTCACATGCAGGACATTCTACTTGGCATAGTGAAATATTTATATATTATAAGCTTAAAAAATGAAACTGTATAAAATACATGATCTTAGTTTACAGTATGGTGCAAGAAAAACATGGGAAAATGTCTTTTCACTCCGTGTTGACAGACACATTGTATGTCCGAAATCAAACATGCTTTTTGTTTTCTAGGGAATTTTGGCTGTTCTCAGGAAATTTTAAGCATTGCGGCCATGATGCAGATCCAGAATATCTTTGTGGTCCCCTCAAACCAGAAGTCTCAGGCAGTAAGTCCAGCTTTCTCCCAGGCTGCTCAGACCAGTCAGTCTCTTTCACTTGGAGCTTTCCTTATTAAAACTCTACCCAGGAACCAAAGAAGATGAAGCTGTGCCAATGATACCAGCTCACTTCTTGAGTGTTTACTGTATGCCTGACATTGTGCCAAGGATTTTACAGGAATCATTTCATTTTTATCTTCACTATAAACCTGGGAGGTAGATACTGTGACCGTATTTTAAAGATGGAGGCAAAGAAAGATTAGGTAGCTCATTCGTGGTTGCACTGCCAAAATTGGCGAAGTTGGCTTTCAGAGTCCAAAGTCCCAGACCTCCAGTTTTCCATATGGGAAGTTGTCATTCAGGCTGCTCTGGTAGAAACCTTGGTGGGGATATTAGTAACATAAGAAGTTAGGGGCCTGGGCACCACAGGCTGATTCTGGGCATTACACTGCGTCGTGGTGGTGTTGCAGGTAGGGCATTTTGAGCTTAAGAGATGCCAATACCCTGGCGAAGGCATAGGCATCAGCAATGACTAAAAGAGAGAATGCTAGAAAGGCTGTGAAGGAAAAGTCATGATGCTAAAGAGAATGTCAGAATGGGGTAGTGATTGAGGTAGGGCACAGGTAAGTTCAAAGTTGATTCCTGTTGGAAGAGCTGAGGAGCAGGCAGCAGCCTTTTGCATGGAGGGGCTGCATTTGGATGTGTGGCAAGGAAGAGAGAGACTTTCTTACGGCTTGTTGAGCTCTCCCCTCCCCGTGTATAACTATAGTTACAAAGTTTTCCTGCCTTTGGGCCTGGATGCTTCTGTCCATTTTCTCTTTTTTTTTTTTAATTATTTTTAATAATCCTGCCTCAGGACAAGCAGACTAACTTTAAAGATGAGAAAACAGAAGTTCTGACCACTATGTCTCAAATTGCAATATAGCCCCCTCTTCCCATCTCCATTCCCTGCTTTTTATCTTTAGTGCTTCTTACCACCTGATATGCTTACAACAGTGCCTGGTCTGTAGGGGGTGCTTGGTGAATATCTGTGAAAGAGTTAGTGAAAGGGAAGAAGGGAGGAAGAGTATGTGGTATTTGGTTCAAGGATAAAATTCCACAGTTAATATATAGTCATCTGCTGCATAACAACATTTTGGTCACCAGTGGACCCATATATGATGGTGGTCCCATGAGATTGTATTAATAATACTGTGTTTTTACTGTGCTTAGATATGTTTAGATATGTGTTTTTCTATGTTTAGATACACAGATACTTACCTTTGTGTTACCATTGCCTATAGTATTCAGTACAGTAACATGCTGTGGAGGTTTGAAGCCTAGGAGCAGTACCATATAGCCTAGGTGTGTAGGGGTCTGTGTAGGTACACTCTTTGGTGTTCGCCCAACAACAAAATTGCCTAACAGTGCATTTCTTGGAATGAATCCCTGTTATTGAGCAGTGGCTGTATTTGTGTACTTGTGTGTATGTTGTACATGCTGCTCCTTTAACCCATGGAAGCATATGGCATTGCTCAGCATTTTACAGAAAGAGAAATTCAAGGATGGGGTCTGACAGGATTGTGCAGCTATTGGTAGCCTAGAGTTATCCAGTGTCTCCCATGTGCCAAAGAGTCGGCCACCGCCCTTCTGGAGCCTGTGTTCCTTCAGGGGCTGGGAGGAGTTCACATGAAAGAGATGATACCAAATGGATCAAGGAGAGAGACAAAAGAGCATTTATCAGATTTCTGTGCCAAGTACTTAGTAGTAAATTATCTTAATCCATAGCAATCTTGATAGAGAGGTTTAATTTCCTAATTTTACAGATAAGGAAATAGAAGTCAAGGTCCAGAAAGAATAAATAACCAATCTGAGGGCTTTCAAGGTACCACAGAGCTAGAATGGTGCAAACCAGATCTTTCTGAATTCACAACCCATGTGCTATTCATCATGCAGTGTTACCTCCTGGTAAACAAAACTACAGGAGTCAACTTCTAAACATTGCTTGATTCTTTCCAGATTCGAGTGCATCGTAAATTTGCCGTGGAGGAAGGCGATCACCTCACTATGCTTAACGTGTACGAAGCATTTATCAAAGTAAGCACAGCTACTGCTCAAAGGGCTCCCTCAGCGCACCTACCCACTCGAGGTGATCTAGAAGTGAGGATCCCAGAAGTTCAGTTCATAAAGGAATGGCCAGGAGACCCCTTTATTTTCCTGTTAGACTTATTGCCAGTACTTCTAGTTGGTGAGAAAGCCTGGCTCTCTGGTGCTGTATTGCTGGAAAGAACACAGGAGTTGCTTATTGCTTTCCCATGCCTGGAGCTATAGTACGCTGGCAGCAGGCTCTGGGCTCCGCCTCAAAATACCTCACATCCACTGTTTATTAGACAGAAAAGCAACATTTGAGTAGAAAATTCTGTTATATTTTTCTGCTAGGTAAATGAGGCTGAGAGCAACTTATAGTTTTGGGTTGAATCTTCAAGGCTATCCCAGCTGCCATGAGAAGACATTTGGGTGAGGATTTGTGTGTATTCACATCTCCTGCCTATATGTAACTATGAGCAATGTTAATTTTTATTCTTTATATTCTATAAAACTAAGAGCAAATAAAACAGCTTAAAGTTCTCACTATGAATTGTTAAAAAGAGAGATCTAAAGCTGATGAAAATGATGAAAAAAGAAACCTCTCCTATACAGGAAAGAATATGATATTTCAGATTTCCAGTGTTCATTTCTTAAATATATTTTTAGAAGTGGGAAGTACTAAATTTTTATTTTACCAGAGATTTGAGGAAGATTATTCAGTTAATGAAGAGTTTTTAGAAAATCTTGTCTTATTGATTCAATCAGTTAAAATTCATTTGTAGAAGCACAGTATATCATCTCCAGTCTGAAGCTTTCTTTACCAGTAGAATGTAGGTGTAGGTCTACATTATATTATTCTGTAGTTGCCTTCTTGGAAAATCTTATATTTAAAACAGTTTCCTCCCTGGTTTAGAATATAATTTCAGAGGTATATTCTCACAGAGATAATTTCATCCAAATATAATGATCATACTTAAGAAGGTAGGAAAAATTAAACACTGTTGAGAGAAAAATACTACTTTGGGGAAAAAATAATTTGCAAATTATTTCTACATTGGCAGGTATTGCTTGCCTAGAGTATAATAAAGTGGTAAATTCAAACATACCAAAGAAGAAAAGTTGATTTATAAAGAACCACAGAGAAGTGATTCTTTCTAGTGGTCTCATGTAGGTGTTTAAGATTGAAAATGACTCTGCTTGTCATTAAGTTCTCATTTGCCCTTTAGAGAAGAGAGGGAGGTTGCAGTGCAATCAGACGTGTGCATGGTGGTTAACAACTGTTTTGAGATATTGAGCAAAAAGTCAGTTACGATCTGAAGATCTCATCCCATTGGATAGAAAAATGGGGAAAGAGAAAAGTTATCTTCACAATATAGCCTTAGTCAAGAACATTCTGTGTTTTTCTAACTCTCTCTGTTCGGGTTGTTCTGTAGCACAATAAGAACTCTCAGTGGTGTCAGGAACATTTCCTGAATTACAAGGGCCTTGTCAGAGCTGCGACTGTACGAGAACAATTAAAAAAGCTTCTTGTCAAGTTTCAAGTACCCAAGAAGTCTAGCGAAGGTGAGAATAAGCTGCTACAGCTGGAGACTTCCCTTCTTTGCTGTTTGGTTGCATACTTAAAGTTCTTGTGCCGGGCTGGTGCAAGGCAGCACGGTGTGCTCTGTACTATACCAGGTTTCACATTTTGAATTGCCCTGAATCAGCTGAAAGCTGAATGTAAAGTTGCATATTTTTTCCAAGGAAGGTCATTTTTATTTCTGAGGGGTATTCTTACTAAAGGAATTTCATAGCCCATGACAACACTTAAGAATTGTTAACATTCACATCATTGCACATCATACAAGTGTCTTTCCCATGTAGGCTTTGCAAGAAAAATGACTTTTAAGTAGCTGATATTTATGGCTATTAAATAAATATTACATTTAATTTTCAAATGCAAGTATTATTAAAGCATGTGCTGTGTGTTTAGTGTAGGCAGTTAGTATGGGTGAGGCAAAGTACTGTGTAAGACATAGTCTCTGGCCTCCAGCACTAACCATTCATAGAGGACACAGTAGATTACACTGTGGCAGGGGTTCTACAGATACTCTCTCCCTGATCTCCTGCTCTGTGAAGGGTAGGTGATACTATCCTTATTTTATGGATGAGTCATGAAGTCCTTGGGAGAAGTTAAATTAAGTTCAGGACAACTCAGCTGGGAATGAGCAGAGCCAGATCTGTGCAGCTCAGAAGACCACACTTCTGAGGAAGGGACACATCTCATTTTTTGAGCAGTTGGCTTGAATATCTCCTGTGTGCCAGGTACTCAATACCCTTAGTGCTTGTTAACATTTCTTGAGTGTGCTTATATGGCCAGGCAGCATTCTTGAGTGTTTCATATGTAATTCATTTAATGCTCATGACAACCTGTGAAATTTGTGCTGCTGTTATCTCCATTCTACAGATAAGAAAAATGAGGCTCAGAGGCAAGAAATTAAATGAGAGAAATTAAATGCTAGGGAATATAATTTTGTAAGGTGGGGTTGAGCTTCGGAGGGTCCCAGACCATTATACTATCTAAGGCTTCCCTCCTACCTCTGCCCTCAAGAACTGATTTTCATCCTTTGGAAGCAATATCACCTCTGATAATGCATGTTTTACGTGGAAATTTCTAGAGGAAGGACTGAATCTTGGATCAGATCGTGACTAGAAATATAGATTTGGGATTTATCAGTTCTTTGCGTAGGAACAATAGAAAAAATCATGGAGATTAAATTACACACAAATTTGGAACATCTGGATGTTAAAAAATGAGAAAGCAAACAGTAAAAGATATTTTCAGCAGTCATGAGATAAACAATAAAGATTTAAAGCTTTATTATGGAATGGTTTTATCTAACTTATTTAGAAAAATACATTAGTTTTCAAGTTGATGTATGATCAGAGAGTTGGAACAAAAAGTTCACAAAAGAAGAAATACATAGATAGTAATCAAATAAATGTAAAATAAAAGAAAGTAGCCCTTTTTGTCAAAGCATTGCTGGTAAGAATTCAGTGAGACTGACATTTTTATATATTGTTGATGGCTTTGTAAATAGTATCACCTTTAGGGAATGAACTTACCAACATACTATGTTTCTTTGGATCTAAGACACCATCATGTGTAAGATACATCATTATTTTATGTATCACTAAGGAAGAAAAAAATGCTGCCCATTATAATTGTAAAATGCTATCCTAATTTCAGTGAGTTAAAATTTAAAAAAGGCAGCGAGTCTTAAAATTGATGAAATCTGGTTATGTCGTAAGCCATAAAAATGGCATTATCCTTTTGCAGAGTAATTTGGAATGTATCCTACAGATATTCTGTAAGAAATGGGGAAGCTTTATTCATGGACAGTGTTTACTATAGCAGTAGAAACACCAATTAAAATGGAACGTTTGAAACATTGCTTCAGTTTTCAAACACTGTAGCTTATAACCACAGAAATAACATTGTAGTGTAGTATGCCAGTTTGTGTCTTATGGAAGGATCATCACTCCCACAAGATGGTCTCTTAAGAAGGAGTTCTGAGGTTCTTGGGCAACCTGTGGCGTAGCTTTTGTAGGTTCTGGTGCCCAGCCTTTGTCCAGTCATCTGTGGCTGAGGGGGGTTGGAGGGTCCCCAAGTTTAAGGAGCAGTCCAGCATTGTTCTCCTCAGCAGCCATTCTGGAAGGTGTGAACGTCCTCAGATGCATCCAGCATTGGGAAGTGCAGGGCTGGAGCTGGTTCACGAAAGGGTTTCTGGGTAGCTTGAAGCAGCCTAGGGTGGGGCTAGGACTGGACCCCGTGCATCCCGGCACTGGCCTGAGCACACAGGGCACAGGGCAGGCGAGGGTCTCTCTCATCCTTATCTCTCTGTTCCTTGTGTAGGTGATCCAGATCCGGTTCTGAGGTGCATTGTTTCAGGATTCTTTGCAAATGCTGCGAGGTTTCATTCTACAGGAGCTTACAGGTAATAGGATACTTTGTGAAATCATTTGTTAAAGAGAAATCTTTTGTTTTTTTTTTTGAGACTGGGCCTTGCCCTGTCACTCAGGCTGGAGTACAGTGGTGTGATCATAGCTCACTGCTGCCTTGAACTCCTAGGCCCAGTGGAACCTCCTGCCTCAGCTTCCCCACTAGCTACAACTATAGGCACGCACCACCACACCCAGCTAATTTTGAAAATTTTTTTAGAGATGGATCTTGGTATTATTAGGCTGGTCCAAAACCCCTCAAGTGATCCTCCTGCCTCAGCCTCCTAAGTAGCTAGGATTATAGGCTTGAGCCACTGTGCCCAGCTGAGAAATCCTAAAAATGACCCAAACCCCACAGAAAGCTGATATGTAGAAATAATAGAGAAATTAGATTAAATAATTATTTTTAATTTATATCACACCTCCTTCCAGAACTGAGTTGAGTGAGGTTAGCTATATAGCTTTAAGCAAACTATCTTCACTTTCTGGAAATGGTTCTCAAATTTTCAGCCCATCTACATGTTGTAATGCATGTTTTAGAGGGATGAGAATTACATACCTGGAGGCTGGTTGGTAATGTTTCAATTCTAATAATAGAATAATATGAGTAGAAGAAACCATTAAAGATAATCTTTCCAAGGGAAGTTACTTTTACAAAAGATTGGGTAGTTCATTATGTCTTTAGAGTTCTGCAGGACTGACATCACTGGTACATTGTGGCCATATTTGGTGTCTTTGGAAGTCAGCAAGTGTTTATTCAACGAGCTGGGTGTACCTCCAGCTGTAGTCTGCAACCTGTTTCTTCCAGTTCCATTTTCTAGGCATAGAAAATCATTGATGCCTTCCTTAGGAACCTTTAATATATTAAAATACTGTAAAAACTAAAGCCCAGCTTAGCCTTCTTTTCTCTACACTAACTCATTCCAGTTCTTTAAATTGTTATTTTTAGTCCATCTTTTTTGTCCCGTGGCTCATTGTAGTTTCTTAACTCCACCGTAGCCTGTTTAAAGTGTAGTGCTTACCACATGTACTCACCAGCAAATTGGTATTAAGGGATCAACACCTAAGTGGACATATAGGAGTAACATTTATCGGGTGTTGGGAGGGTGGGAGGGGGGAGGAAGGGATGGGTATATACAACCACAACGAGTAAGATGTGCAACGTTTGGGGGATGGACACGCTTGAAGCTCTTACTCGAGGGGGGAAGGGGGCATGGGCAATATATGTAACCTTAACACTTGTACCCCCATAATATGCTAAAATAAAATAAAAAAAAAAATAAAGTGTAGTTCTTGTTTTCTGTTCTTTAAAAAGGAACAATCAAAAGAATTTCTCCCCAACTCTTTGGATTTCTTCCCCGTATTATTTTGTCATTAATGTTTTTCCCTCAAAAGCTATTACAATCCTGTTACTTTGAGGGCAGCCAAGGTCCCTTGTCCTGGACACTGGGCTTCTGTTAATGAGTCCAGAGTTGCATTGAGTGTTTTTGTATTTTGGCAGCAAGGTCTGCTCCGTCTCATGTCCCAGGAGCTGACTTGGCACCAAAGTGTAGCACTTTACATTTATTTCTAGTATGTTCTGTTTATTACTCCAGGCCAAGTGTCTCAGCCTATCAGTATCATGGTTCTGTTGCCCATCATATGAGCTCCCCCCCCACACATTGAGTTTGAGGCACCTGTTCCTAGGTGGAGGTGAGCCCCTTCTAGAGAGGCCTGAGGTCACCCCACTTGTCATCTGGATTGCCCCCTCTCTCTTGAAGAGGAGTGTTAATTAGCAATTTTCATTAGCATTTTAAAACTTCTTTTATCAGTGATATTGACAAAATATGCACCACCTAAGCGGTTCCCCATTACCACCACCTGGTGGGACAGCGGGACCCCAGGACCTGTTGTTATTACAGTGCTGGCAAGGAGCTCCCTTACGGCTCCTTGAAGCACTTCCCCGCACAACAGACCCCTGGCACCCACAGGAACGCTCCTTTACTGTGGTTTGGGCAGCAACATCCTGATCTATTAATGTTCTCTTGTGATCTGATCTTACTGATAGTTGTGCATCTAGTAAATATTTTTTGAATTAAGTTGAATCAAATTTGAGTTGGAATTGGAAGTATTGTATTTCTGAGAAATTAATAGTCCAATATTGAGCTTTTTTCCCCCACTATTATTACCTCTCCCTATGGTCTTTATCCTTAGTATTTAACTTGTTTAATAGAAAAACTTATAGAAGAAACCATATACATTATTTCTGTCCTGAAGGAAATTGTTTTGAAAGAATACCTGCAGTTGATAAACATAAACAGAGGTAGAGCATTATATTTCTGAAGGTTTTTTCCAAGTGTCTACATGTTGTTTTTCTTCTCTTCCCTTTGCACATGATTTATTCTTGACTTCTGGGGTGGTGGCAGGTGGGGGGGGCAAGAAAGGGCACAAGAGAGGATGGAGAGAATTGTTTTATTTGTGAGAAGTTCAATCTGCATGCCTTTTTTTTTTTTTTTTTTGGTAATATTAAAAACATCTGTGGGAAAGTCTTGCTATAAGTATTTAGAATGTGCTTCTATTTTGCAAGGACTATCCGTGATGATCATGAACTGCACATCCACCCTGCGTCAGTCCTCTACGCAGAGAAGCCGCCTCGCTGGTAAGTCCCTCTCCCGTTGCAAAGCCCCCTTGCAACTGCTTTGAAGGCAGGGCCGAGTTCTTGTTCATCTCTGGGTCCCCAGTGCCTGACACAGGGCCTGGAATACAGGCGTTGCATACATGTTGACTTTGTTACGCTGTTTTCTATAGAATATCTATAGAGTTTTCTATAGAATATCTGCTCTATCAAAGATCTCCTAGAGCAAATGGTGATATTTGTCACTCATCCACTCAGCAAACATTCATTTTTACCCACTGGCTAGATGCTAAATCCTGCTCTGGGCACAGCTGTGCGGAGATGAATTGAGTGGGGTCCACAGTCCTGTAGTAGCGACAGACACAGATTCCAGCATCTCAGAAGAAGGGCTTTGCTAGAGAGATGGATAAAGTGCTGGGGTTGGTACCTCATGTGCCAGGGAGAGTTAGGGCTGGCTTCATGGAGATAACTTCTGAGGTGGAAATGAGAGTCATTAGGCAGAAAAGGACGGGAAGGAGCCTCCTGTCTTTGGGCAGTGGGGAATCATTGGTTTGCCTGGCTCACAGGCTGGCGGGTGAAATGGTGCCTGTCTTAACACTGCCCAAGAAGGAAGTGATAAGTATGGAAGTTGAAAGTAGATATTTGGGCATCTTTATAGCATTTTGACAAGTTAAGTTTATCTTTGCCCAATTTAATGATAAAAATTGGGGGCTTGTATTTTGTATGTCTTTTTTTAAATTTCATTTTTCTAGTAATTCATTTATATTTTATTTTACCAAAATATTGATCAACCATGGATGGGAAATTTTAAAGATAATGACATCTGGTCCTTCATCAGTTGTGAGATGGAGAAGCCCTGGGCATGTGTGGAGACAGGGAGGGAAGATTGTAGTAGATAAAGGTAGAGGCAAAAAGGTCTGTGGTAAGATACTTTGTATCCTACACCAGGAGTTTCCAAAGTGTGGTCTCCATCCCAGCATCGGCATCATCTGGAGACGTGTTAGAAATGCAGGTTCTCAAGCCCTGCCCAGCTCTACTGTGTCAGAAATTGCAGCGGGACCCAGCACTCTAGTTTAACAAGCTCTCCAGGTGTTTCTGATGAATGCTGAAGTTTGAGCTCTGTTCCCCTACCAAGGAAGTAGACTTTATCTGCAATCAATGCAGACTTAGAAGCTTCTTAGTAGAGAGTGACTTGGTCAGTTCTAGGTTTAGAAATGTTACCCAGTGGCCATTTGTGTACAGGATAATTTGAAGAGGGAAGACAAACCTCTCAGTTCTGGATCCTTTTTTGACGGTTTGCTGACTTAGGGGTGATTAAATTTGGGAGTTGCTTAAAAGAGACAGAAAAGCCTTTGCTTCATTCTCAAGGAGCTCTGAAGGGTGAAGAAAGGATGGGGAATGGAGCCAGCCTGAAGCAGACCCACACAGAAAGTGCCCCTCCCTCGCTGCCTCTTTGCAGAGGCCTCACCCTTTTGCTTTTTATCAGCTGCAATTCATTTACTGGCTTTTGAGGGGCAGGCAGCCACAGTGTGGCTGTCGTGTTTACAGGCATGGGGGAAGAAGCTCTGAACCAACACTTCAGATAGCTCGGAAACTCATATCTATTAATTAGCACTCCTAGAATCTGGGGACTTGAAATGATGTTCTTGCCTCTTTGGTTGCCTATTACCTGAGCCTCAGATAAGTCTTTTTTTTTTTTCTTAAATAAAGGTATAATTTATATTAATATGTAATGAAAGATCAGTTTTGGTCAATGTGTATACCAATGCAACCCACACTCCAAATAAGATATAAAATGTTTTTATCATTCTAGAAAGTTCCTTCATGTTTCTTTACAGTTAATTCCCAGCCCATTTCAGAATCAGGCAAGCCTTTAAGTCATTAGGCTCGGTTCACAGTTCTGTAAATGCAGATTAAGGATCCAGGAAAGGCGTTTGCAGATAATTGAGATGTCCTAGAATTCATGTAGGCTTAAGTGAGCGAATAAATGCGTGTGTCTAGTACAGTTCCTGGAATAGAATAGATAGATACCTGTTAAAGGTTAAGAGAAAAAGCATGGCATCTCTAATTGGTTTCTGACTTTCATCATTAGCTATGGGAAATTAGCTCATGTTTCTTTCTTATTTTAGGGTTATCTACAATGAAGTTATACAAACCTCCAAGTATTATATGAGAGATGTGACTGCCATTGAATCTGCCTGGCTGTTGGAGCTGGCTCCACACTTTTATCAACAAGGAACGGTAGGAATGAACAGAACCTGTAACCCAAACCACTTGTTAGCAGCCTCTTCATATCTTTAAATGTGCATTTATTCTCCAATTTAATGCCCTAAATTTATACTCCCTGCCCCCAATAGTGCATAGGTTGAGAAGGCCATTACCGTATCCCATTAAGTCCTTCCAACTTGGTAAAGAAAAGAAAAAAAGTATCTTCAGCTCTTTCTCTCCCCGTTTGCTCTTCTAAACCATCTCTAAAGAAGTTATATCACACTTTGGATCCGTGTTCATTCACAAAGAGTGACACAAATGTTCTCTGAAGCGGATTGCCTAATAAAGACTGTAAACAGTGGTGTAGGCTTAAACCTAAGGTGGTTTTAACCCACTAGTGGGTGATGTTGAACGGCTACATCACTGTGTGTACTCTTCTCCCATGGCAGGCCCACACGCAGGAGAGCAGGGCAGTGCGCACTGTAGAGCAGATTCATGGTTTTATTTCTGTCTTCATTTCTGCAAGAAATGATTGTTGATTGCAAAAAGAAAAAAAAAGTATATATTCTTCTAACAAGACTGTAAATTAGGAGGTATATTTTGGAAGGCTGGCAGGAAGATCAGAATTCAAAACTTGCTGGCTAAATTCAGTCCATAGACTCATTTTGTTTGGTTGCACTGTTTTTTCGTTGGAAAGTGAATTTAGTCCAGTTATTTAATGTAATTATTGATATGGTTAGGGTTAAGTCTACCACCTTGCTGTTTGTTTCCTGTTTGCCCAATTTAGTCTTTGCTTTTTTTCCCCCCCATGCCTTTTATATTGCCTGCTTTTAAATTCATCAGATATTTCAAAAGTAGCTTTTTCTCTCTTCTAATGGCTTTTTAATACCTCTTGGGTTTTTTTTGATGGTTTCTCTAAGGATTATAATATTCATCCTTAACTCATCGCAGTGGATCTTGATTTGGTATAGCCAGGTTTCTATCTGGCATCTCTTCCCTTTAGCCTGAAGAACTTCCTTTAATATATCTTTTAGTGTATGTCTGTTGGTGAAGTATTCTCTCAGCATTCATTTATTTGAAAATATTTATTTTTGAAAGATATTTTTTGCTATATTGAATTCTATATTGAAAGTTTTTCTTTTTCTTTTTAGTACTTTACAGAATTTATTTTATTGCAGTCTGGTTTGTTCTGTGAAAAGCCAGCAGTCATTTTCATAGTTGTTCCTCTGCGTGTAATGTGGCCTGCTTTCAGATTTTTTTTTATCTTTAATTTTCAGCAGTTTGACCTATGATTTTCCTTATGTTCATCCTGCTTGGCATTCTTTGAGCTTTTTGGATCTTTGGACTGATTTTTTAAAATCATATATGGGAAATTTGGGACCATTATTCCTTAAAATATTTTTTCTGCTCTAATATCTCTCTCTCTGCTCTCCTTCTGGAATTCCAGTTACATATGTGTTAGAGCACGTGCTGTTGTCCCACTTGTCACAGAGGCTGTTATCTTTTTTTTTCTGTGGTTCAGTTTGGATAGTTCCTCTTGACCTGTCTTCAAGTTTACCGATCGTTTCTTCTGTAGTGTCCAGTCTCCTGTTAAACCCATCCAGAAATATTTCATTTCTGGTATTGTATTTTTCCATTTTGGTGTTTTCATGTGGTTCTTTAGTTTATTTCCACATTTAGATTCCTCATGTGTTGTTTACTCATTACATCCATCTTTTTCTTTAAATCTTTGAACATTTTTATAATAGCTACTAATTCAACACCTCTGTCACTTCTGATCTGTTCTGTTTTTGGACTGTTTTTCTTCTTCATTATGGGTCACATTTTCCTGCTTCTGTTGTCTAGTAATTTTTTGTTGTATACAGGATGTTACAGATGCTATATTGTGGAACATCTGGATTTTGTTTTTTCTTATAGAATGTTGTGTTTTTTCCTGTTAGTTAATTTACTGGCACATCAGTTTAATTCTGCTGAACCTTGATTTTAGTCTTTAATAGGGCAGGTTTAGAGTGGCCATATGCTTAAGACATGGCTTTTTTTTTTTTTTCTTTTAAATTACACATGGCCTTTTTGATGTCTCAGCTGAATGCCTAGGATACTCAGGGAGGTCTTTGCACTCAGACAGAGCTCTAGTGTCCCTAGCACTGTACCAACCTCCAGAATCTCCTTCTCAGCTTACAACTCTCCAGTAACTATTCTCTGTTAGAATTCTCTCCCTTATCAAATCTTGGGCTGCGTATGTGTATCTTAGTATTCAGCCAAAGACTTAAGGGTAGCCCTGTGTAGATTTCTGTGGCTCCTACTTTTCTATGCCCTGCCCTGCAAATTCCAGCTGTCTCTACAGCCCTCAACTCTCATCTCTGTTTCCTCTGTCTGGACATACTCTTGTTCTCTGTATAGGATTTACTTCCCTGTGCTAAGGCTTGGAGATGCAGGCAGAGACCTGGGATGAATATGGAGCTCACCATGAGTGGGTTTCTTTTTTTTCAAGGAGTACAGCCTTGTGCTGTTTGTTGTTCAGTGCCTGAAAACAGTTGCTTTAGATAATTTGTCTAAGTTTGCTGTTGTTTATAGCAGAAGGGAAATTCTGAGACCTATTACTACATCAGGGCTAGAACTGGACCCCACAGTGTTTTCAAACTTAAAATTCGAATTGATTGCCACATGTAAACATTGGGAGATTTCATATTAAATGTGTCTTTCTGGTTTCTCTTGAAAGAAATGTTAAATCCAATGACATGGGGCCTGAGTTCCTGCTTAGTGGCAATCAGCAGGGCTGAAGAGTAGCTGCTTGCTGTTGGTGACACTTGCCAGTGCCACCATCCTGCTTTACTAAACTCTTGGAGACATTTGAGTTTGTGACTTTGTAAAGGGAAGGGTCTTCTCATCCCTCCTCCCTGGCAATGTCAAGGGAAATTGCCCTTTTAAAATTATCTTATAATTATGTTATAATTTAATTCTCATCCAATAAAAAAAAATCATTTCAAACCTTTATAGTTCTTCACACATCTCACTCAATACAGATATTTCAGCTGGAAACCTGATCAACTGCAGGGACTGATAAAACTGTGAAGTGTATTGTCTCTGCTGTATTGGGTGGATAAGAATAAACTTATAGTGAAGGAAAATCTTTCAAAACCTCTCAGGTGGAAAGCAGCAGACTTCAGGAATCCAAGAGAAGTGATCAGAAATGCAAACCAGAAGTTGAGAGAATGGCACAGTTGTAAAAGTGCTTGTTAAAGTAATAAGATGCAAGCAGTTAGGGATAAACCTGAAATTGTCTTAGATTCATTTAGACTCTTGGAGGAACAGAATTAGCCTAGAAGCTGAGTCATTTTCCCTTCTCGGCTCAAAATTACAGTTTCTTTAGGTCAAACCCACAAAGTGAAAGAGCAAATAGTTTTAGAAGCTTGAAGAAAATGACAAGCCCAAATTTCTACATTCTCTCCAAAAGCCTGTTTTTCAGCCCATCACCTCCACTGTGATCAGAGTATTTTTAGAAAGGCTGGGACATTAGGAATCACCTAGTGCAATAACCTCATTGTACAGTGAGGGTCTTAAAACCCCAGAGAAACTTGTTTTCTTCTCGACTACATAGTCCAAAGGCACTTCTATTATTAACTTGTCCAAAACAGATTGATTTCTTGAAGAACTCTCTAGATCTCTGGTAGCTGCCCATCTATGGTAGACGCTTTTGTGTTGAACACAGTGCAGCACCTCGCAACCATCCACGGCCCACAGACCATCCTCGGCTCTGTTCCTGGCACCTTTGGTGACTTTCCATCAACATTGTTTTTCAGAGTGTCGCTCTCACCCTATAAAGAGGCCTAAAATGGTTCAGAGTTAGCTTTGTTTATACTCAACATTCTTCCCAGAAACAAGTACCAAAAATGGCCCCACAGGCACGATGGCGTCACCTCTAATTCCCAAGCTAAGGCTCTGATGTCTAGCATTAGCTGTAGGGGTCACATTAGGTGACGTGCAGAGAGGAGAGAATTCAGGGAAATTCAGCAAGACCCACACACAGCTGGACAGGGGAAGAACAGGGTGACCTGTTCAGAGATTTGCCTTCTAGTCCTTAAATTTTTTTTCCCTTATTCTCAGAGACAACTTTGTTATCTAGGGGAAAACCCTTTTACCCTGGCCTTTGCAAGAACCTGTACTGGTCCTTTCTCAGATGTGAGTGGATAGAAAGTCTGACCCGGGTCCTGTCATCTCACATGTCATACCTGGTGGTGTGCCATGCTTCCTTTCATACCCTGTGTTCTTTTAGGGCCTGCTGTTCTCTCTGTGGCTGATGGGGCTTGCTGTCGTGAGGCCACTTGGGTGTACTAAGAAACAGGCAGACCAGCACGCAGCAGTCAGGGGGATGGAGATTCCTCCTGTGAAGATCTTAGCACGTGTTATGGCAGCATGCCCGAGCTACCTCTTGGTTATCTATTTATGATTATTAATGAGGTATCAAGTATGCCTCAGTTGGTGAGCAGAGGTCTTGATTAAAAACTTATATATATACACTCTGCTTCAAATGCATATTTTAGGATTTCTAGCACTTTTGGCTTTACTTTAGGATGTAAAGAATATTTTTAGCCCTCAATCCTATTAACTGATGCCTATGATTATGTTATGCTGCATGTTATTTATACTAGTAGAAAGTGACATTTCTGGGAGGAGAAGAGAGTTTCACTAGGAGGTATCCTTTTCCTGTCTGTCTTCCCCATAAGCTTCTGCCCTACGTGAGGGCAGAGGCCACGTCTTTATCTCCATCCTTGAGCACAGGGACCTGGCATGTTGAGATGCTTGCTATATTGATTGATTTCTTTGTCCCTAAGGGGAGAGTACTTGTCAGAAACTTCTTGGGAACTTGAGGTCATTTCCAGCCCAAACCCAGTCTTCGGAGCCCAGGTGTTTGGCTGCAGGGCTGTCCTGGGGGCTGGGCCAGAAGGAGAGCTGTGTCTAAAAAAGAGAGCCTTTTATTGACAGCTTCTGCAGAGCCCTACTAACCAGGTCCAGCCATGGGCTAGGCTCCAGGCTGCTGTTGGCTTACTGAAGTCTGTTTTCTTTATTGGTAACTTGGGCATCTCCCCTCCAGACTATTTCCTGAGGGACACAGCAGTTATTGAGAAGGTGTGGACCATCTGGAAGATTTGATCTGATCATTCATATGGGAATCATGTTGGAGTCTGGCTTCTTTGTCTACCCAACCCCAACTGTGGTGTCTTCTCTTCTCTTACAGCACCTGTCTCTGAAAGCCAAAAGGGCCAAGGTCCAGGACCAGTGAGCAGAGCTCAGCTGTGGCTTCAGGGGCTGCTTGGTGTCCTCTCCATGCTGCTGCCCCTTGCCCCAGGCAGGGTGAGCTGGCAGCAGCTCCTGTGGAACCTCCAGCTGCTCTGAAGTGGGCTGCAGCCCGTTCGTTAGCCCCTTTCTTCCCACCGTCCTCAGCATTTGCATTCCTTGCTGGGATCCCAGAGGACTCTGTGCATGGGCAGGCATCCCGCCGCGCTGCACCCGGCAGAGCGGGAGTTGGCTCACTCGGCGCACTCACTAACCCCGCATGCCACTTCTAGCAGGCACACGGGCCTGGCCCAGCTTTCTGGGGACTGAAGAGGAGGAAGGTTGATGGACAGAGGGTTTACTTTCCCTGCCGGGGCCACTGTGACGTCCTCTGCCAAGTGTGAACAAGCACGTGTCTACAAAGGAATGAGACCTCAGAAACGGTGGGGATCTCTGCTGCAATCACCGAGGGGCGTGTCTGGTGGGCACTGGGCTTCCCAGACAAGCAAGCAGCTTCTGTTTGTTCTCTGCCCTTGTCCCTGTTTATCTGCGGCCAGGAGACTTGCAGGGGATTAGGGATCGACACAGGGGACTCGTGCACTGTGTTAGTCAAGGATTTCTATTTCACAAGTGGGCTTAGCTTCCTCTCAGAGTACAATACCACGTCCTGGTGCCACTGGCTGAGCACTAGTGAAAGTTTATCAGCCCACAGGGGCTCCTCTTTAGCAGGAATTCACAACAGTTTAGACGCTCTAAACTTCTGTAGCTCAGGAACATCATAACTACTGTATATTTGTTTTTTGTTTGCTTGGATTCTTGCAAGAGCACATGGGGGCAGCTCTGCCAGCAGGCACTGGCTTTAGCGTTGCCCAGGGCTGCTTTGCTGTGATGATGTCTGCATTTCCACACATGACCGATACAGATTCCCCCCCCTTACGATTTCAGTGACATTTATTTTAAAAACACGTAGCTTGAAAATTTATTTTTGTACTGATATTAGTTTGGATATGCCACTTTTGGCACCAAACATGTATGTCATTTTTATTTCTGTTTTATAAACATGTAAATAATAGTGATAACTTGTTAATAATAGTAAACCTTTATACCTAAAGTAAATGTATTCCCTTCCACACACACATGGCTCTCGTGGTCTGTATTTTAAGGTGGTTCAGTTAATTGTTCCAAGTGAGGGCCTGACATTAGAAGCTGATGCTATGGCAACATTTGGGGTCACATGGACACGGGAAGCCCCATAAAGCGAGATCATCTGATCGAGTGCCCTCAAGACCTTGTTTTAGAGTAAAGCATGAGGCGTTTACAGGAAGTTCCAACAAGGTGTTCATTCGTGCCAGTTTCTAGTTGGGACCTTTCTGTAGAGAGGTCAGAAACATATTATTTTTAAAATCTGGCCTTAGGCCTGGGGCCGATCCTTGTAAGCTCATGTCGCAGAGGAAGAGGAAAAGGTACAGGAGCCGCAGCTCCAGGTTTGGGGCTGGAGATCCAAGGTGGGGGCCAGTGGTCTGGGGGGAGCGGACTGAGGCAGGCCCGTCTTCACTTGCCACCGCTCAGAGGACAGCCCTCACCAGCGCGGACCTGCCACGTTCGTCCTGTGTTCCGTCCCAGCCCCTGGGGGCGTGGAGATGGCTGTGGATTGTCAGAGGCAGCTGTAAAACCCCATGACCATGGCTGAGGGCCCCTGGGTACATACCTGAAGACCCACATGGCTTTGTCAGGGAGCGGTCCCAGCCTGGGTGCTTTTGACTTTGTCTCTTGCAGGTCTTGCATCCCTGACCCCACTTGCCAGTCCTCAGGCATGACAGTAGAGCCTGACTGCCTAGCAGCTTACAAGATTTTGTCCCGCAGTAGTGCTACAGAATCAGGCTCCACATCGGTCATCAAGCATCATTAGAGAAATTTCCCACAGCGTTGCTGGGTCTTCCCTCTGGAGCGAGGTGAGAGGGTGGAGGGAATTTGTGCTGGAAAACGTGCCCGGGGGAGGTGGTGTCCTGGAGGCCCAGAGATGTGTTGGTGGCTTGCAAAGACCCCTCCACGCTCTCCCATAGCGGGTTTCCCTGTGGGTTGGACACGCCGTCACTAGGAGCCCCTGGTTCAGTCAGAGCTCCTGCCGGTCACTCAGGCCCGTCAGCAAACACTGAGCCCTGGGGCCACGTGCATGGCACAGGGTGGCGGCGGAGATGCTTGATGGATAAGTGCGCCAAGGCTGAGGTGAGATGCTGAGGACGGCAGGGGGTTGCAGCGGCCAGCAGGGTGGCTGGAGGCCAGGGCAGTGTCCAAAGAGGCTTCCCCGTGACAGGACGCTTTCCTGGTGAAAGTACAGGCTGTTCTCGTGTTCTGCTGCCCTGGCTGTCCCCTCACTGCCGAGCTTTTCACATTAGCCATGAACTTGCAGAGTTGCTTAGTCCCCCAGCTCCACGTGCCTATCTCTACTGTTTTGTCCCAGTGTCAGCACAGCCTGCTACCTTTGTGGACCAGGCCCTGCCATTTGGTCCCTGGTTGTCCCCAGCATCCCAGCCCAGCCCTTCAGCTTCACCTTCCAGGACCCAGCGCTGACAGCTAAGGCCTGTCATTTCATAACTTGAGCCAGGACGTCTGCTGCTGACCAGATGGATGGGTGGGTGGGGGGCACAGGCCGTGGTGCCTAATTTGGATGACCGTGAGACCCTGTCCTGGGGCCCTGGACCAGATATCTGGTAGTGAGATCTGGGAAGCTGTAAGTTTAAAAGGCTCCTTGTGGTTCTCATGAAGTGAGGGGCTTGGGACCCACAGGTGCAGGGGACTGGAGATGGAGACAGGAGGATGTGCAGCCCAGGGGGAAGGGAACCCCTAGATGGGAGGTCGGGACGTTAGGTTTGAGAGAAAGGTGATACCTTTGTTTTTGCACAGCTTGGTTGTACCCTCACATGTGCTTAGACCCTGGCTCCAGCCCACTTGCCTGTGCTGCCAAAGCACTGATCAGCATACTTGGGATTCGACTCTAGGCAGGTTGTGGTTTTTTGTGACTCTTCTGCAAAACATGTAATAATGAGCATTTTGTAAAGCTTAAACTTTTCATATATATGTGTGTATATATCTATACAAAAGGGACAGGGTCTTGGTCCAGCGCCTGGGCTGGAGTGTAGTGACATCATCATAGCTCATTGTAACCGCGACTCCTAGGCTCGAGTGAGCCTCCTGCCTCAGCCTCCCAAGTAGCTGGGACTACAGCCGCACACCACCATGCCCTGCTATTTTTTTCTATTTTTTGTAGAGTTGAGGTCTCGCCATGTTACCCAGGCTGGTCTTGAACTCCTGGGCTCAAGCGATCCTCCTGCCTTAGCCTCCCAAAGTGCTGGGATTACAGGCTCACACCAGTGTGCCCAGCCAAGCTTAACTTTACATAAAAGACCATCCTGTAGTCTTTTCTTGGTGCTAAAATGTTTTAGGAAATGATGGTGATATTAGATGGTAGTTTTTTAATGTTTTCCTTGGAAAAATAAAATGCCAACAATCCTACATCAGTCACCCAATTGAAAGCCAATTTGAAATGAAAACAAAAGTGGGTTGATGAAACCCCTGTGTCTGGGCACCTCTGGGCTGGGGGCTGAGTGTGCTGGGGCCAGCTGCAGCATCGGCACCAGCCTCACAGCTCTGGGGAGATGGGTCTGAGCTGCCAGGCAGCTGAGTCCCAGGTTTGGAGCAGCTGGGGGGCTTGTCTTTCCGCCTCACTGGAAGGGTTTGAGGTGGCAGCTCTCAGCCCCCACATCCCTTCTTCACCTCAAGGTAAGATCAGATATTTTCCACTTTTCAGTGACTCATCTGGATTTTTCCTGAGCCTTCCAACTTGTGATGGAACAGGATGATGGAATTCTTATCAGGTTCATCTGCTTTTTTTCTGACTCATTGGGACTACAAATAGGCAATCAAGTCATTTGACAAACAGCTGATCATGCTGGGCGACTAGCTAGTTAGCATGGCAGGTGGTCTGGGGAGGGCTTGCGGTCCCTGAGTCCTCCCGGTCATTGCTCCCTCCAGCAAGCAAGGATGACACGTTGACACCTCTGGTGGATCGTGGAACTGTTACCTTGTTTGCTGTGGGTGGTATTGAACTTGTTAGAGCAGGCTGTCTCCTGGCCTGCATAAGCAGGGCCAAAGAGATTCCCAGCACAGCGTTCCCCGGGGCCCTCTGGCACACGCGGCCTGCACACCCACGTGTGGGTTCTCCTGTAGGCAGCGAGCAAGGCTGGGAGGTCACGCAGGAGTGGGTGTGTGGGGTGCAGTGGTTAATGCTCCAGAACCTCCACAGCCAGGCCAGGGCTCAGCACTGGCTACTGTCTGTGGCTTCTGAGTCCTTGTCCAGTGGCCACGGCCTGGCCAGAGGCTCTGAATACAAAGGTCCTAGCCAGGCCCTTCGCTGGTCTCAGCCTGATGCATGAACCCAGGCGTGACCCAGAGGTTACCTGGGCTCCTTCCTGCCTCCTGGCCACTGCTGCTGGCCGCTGCTGGGGATGTCCCAGCCCACCCTCAGTTTGTTTATTTCAGCCTTTTGCTCTTGGTGGTTTTTCTCCTGGTTTAGGCTTACTTATTCTGTTTTCAGGTTCAGTCTCAGGTTTGCTTAGTGTCTGCTGTCACCGTGTTTTCTCTCAGCTGTTCTTTGGTGTTTTGTTTTTACTCATGGGCATGCTCTGCCCCTTTAATCTCTGCCTCTCTGACCTCTGCATTATTCCCTTTTTACTGCGAAGGTTTATAAAGAATACAGATGCGATTTTCTTTATGCTCTTCAAAAGTAATTTTCCCCCCATAACATTTATTTTAACTTCTTGGTCTTTTTTACACTCTACTTGTTTGTTTCTAACTTTTATTTTGTACATTTAGCTACCAAAAAATCTGATTTAGTTTTGCCATAGTTCTGTAAATATATTTTGTAATTTTCTTTTTTTTTTTTTTTTGAGACAGAGTCTTACTCTGTTGGCCAGGCTAGAGTGCCATGGCATCAGCCTAGCTCACAGCAACCTCAAACTCCTGTGCTCAGGCAATCTTCCTGCCTCAGCCTCCCAAGTAGCTGGGACTACAGGCATGGACCACCATGCCTGGCTAATTTTTTCTATGTATATTTTTAGTTGGCCAATTAATTTCTTTCCATTTTTAGTAGAGACAGGGTCTCGCTCTTGCTCAGGCTGGTCTTGAACTCCTGACCTTGAGTGATCCGCCTGCCTTGGCCTCCCAGAGTGCTAGGATTACAGGCGTGAGCCACCATGCCCGGCCTATTTTATAAGTTTCATCTTGCATTTTATGTACTAGTTTTAAGCTCAAGAATTTATCTATATTATTTTACTTCCATTACTCCCCCTGTCTTCTCTCCTATCTTGTGCTTACTTTAGGGGCTGGCAGAAGGCCTACCTGTAGGTGTGGGAGCTGGGAGAAGGTGTTTGCAATGGTTGACACCAACAAAGGATTCAATGTCAAGAATACACAAGGATCTCCTATAAAATCACCAATAAAAAGACAACCCCAACAGAAAAAAAATGGGCCAGGGGAACGCAAGGCAATTTATAGAAGCAGACTCGAACGTCTACCAAGCCAATGAAGAGGTGCTCGTACTCAGTCATTGGGAAAACACAAACCAAAGCTACAATGAGCTATGAATTTGCACTCGGTAGATCAGTAATGGAAGTGCTATTGAGAACGAGAGGCTTCTACACACGGCTGTCGCGGCCGCCTCACACTCCTCATCAAATGGAGTTTGTTCATGCCCACGACTCCGAAACTCTGCTTCAGGATGTGTGTTCCCAAGAAAAGTCTCATCCAGGTCCGTAGGAGACATGTATACAGACACTTACCCAGGGTGGGGGGGAGTAATGTCGCCCATCCTATGTGCAGGGCCAATGTAGCGTGTGACACCATGGAGTGCCACAGAGCAGTTTCAGGCCACAGACAACATATAACACGGACCTTAACGATAGCTGAGTGAAAAAAGAAACTGATGTGACACTACTGTTCATAGAAACTAAAAATACATGCACGTAAAAAAAAATACAATTGCAAAAACCTATATAAACAAGATGCATATTAAAAGTGTTACCTATATGGGGTGGGAGTAGGATTCGAGGAATGCAATAAAAGAAAATTAAAAATGAAATATTAAAAACCAAGATGGGGCCAAAGGAGCCTCAAGTGTGCATCTGGAAGAGACCCGAATTTTAGGACACTTATCCCTTCTTGTCCCAGGCTTTAGACATGTTCACCAGTGGCCCCGGCAGTGAGGAGGTGGTAGAGCCGGCCTCTGTGGGCTGCGGCCGACCCGCCTGCTCACATCCTCGCAGGAACTTCGCTGCTACCCGGAGTGGAGCTGCATGGTGAACAGCGCAAGATGTCTTGATGCTTACGTTCCCTGTCACAGCGCGTTTTTATTCAGATAGATGATCTCTTTGTGACACCCTTTTAACTCCTATTTATTCTACAGGCCCCATGGTAGAGTTAGCTTTCCCCGGCTGTGTGAGAGCCAGTCACCGCAGCAGGCTGTCTGGTCCCCGGGGACGGGGAGGTGTGCAGCCTTGCAGCCCCTTTCAGTAGGGGCGAATGAACTCACGGGAAACTCCCCAGTTTATGAGTGCATGGGCTGCTGGGATGGATGGGAGCCCGTGGGGTTTATCTGGGCAGAGGTCCTCCATGTTGCTAAGACAGGAACCAGTAGGACACATTATGTCACTGTAAGTCCTTCCTGCTGATCAGCAGCCTTGATGGAATTTATGCTCTCAACCTACAGGGACTCTTTAACTCTTGGCACTGGGCTTCTAGAGCCTTTTGCCTTCAGAGCTGGGCTGGATGGTTATGAGGCTAAAGGGAATTGGATGTGCCAAAGCTCTAAAAATCCCTTGCGTTTTTATCTTCCGAGGAGCCGGTGAATTTGGGCTGTGTTTGCTGCCCCCAGATGTGGCTCTCTCTCTCTGAGTCATTGGCTTGCTGGCTACTGAGAACCAGCTGAGTGAGCACTGGTGTCTGGTTTTCCAAGGATTGCCTGGTAGCGAGCAGAAATCTGGGCCAGGTTAGTGAGGCAACATGCAGATTGGAAGAGGCCATCAGGGAACTTATTAAATTTAAGTCTAACTCTAAACTTCATTGCTTGGAGAAGGGTATTCTAGATCATCCTGGGTGTTCCTGACTTCAGCTGCAGGCTGAGAAGGAGGGCAGAGTCTGGGACGGTAACCTGTCCCAGTGTTGAGTGGGGTCATGGAAACCCAGCTTCAAGGGAAACAGGGCAGGTTTTCTGTTCCCAGATTAGTAAAACAAGGTCAGCTCTCCTGAACTGTGACAATGGCCGGCCCAGTTCTGAATGGGCCTCGATAGAGTAAATTTTTACGTGTGATTTTTGCCAATTGATTGGTCTGTTGGCCCAGCCAGAATTAGGACTAAAGGACCTTGCATCCCTGCAGCCTCTCTTTTTTTTTTTTTTTTAATTTTTAATTTTTAAAAATTTTTTGTAGAGATGGGGTCTTACTATGTTGCTCAGGCTGGCCTTGATCTCCTGGCCTCAAGGAATCCTCCCACTTCAGCCTTCCCGAGTGCTGGGACGACAGGTGTGAACCTGGCACCTGGCCCCTGCAACCTCTCTGGATTGATCGGGTTTATACTCAGATAGAATTCCAACACTCTTTGGGTGTGAGAATAACTCTTGCCACCAGACCCAGATCAGTGACACCACAACTGGATGTCACCTGAGTGGTGGGGACAAGAGAATTGAAATCTGAGGCAGAAGACCTGTATTAATAATAAAAACTCTTTAGTGAGGTATAATCTGCATATAATAAATGTACTCATTTAATTGGATAGTCAATGACTTTGGACAAATCAACATGCCACAATGACCACCAAAATAAAATACGAACATTTTCATTGGAAAAGTTCCCTCATGGCCGGGTGCGGTGGCTCAAGCCTGTAATCCTAGCTCTCTGGGAGGCCGAGGTGGGCGGATCGTTTGAGCTCAGGAGTTCGAGACCAGCCTGAGCAAGAGCGAGACCCTGCCTCTACTATAAATAGAAAGAAATTAATTGGCCAACTAATATATATAGAAAAAATTAGCCGGGCATGGTGGCGCATGCCTGTAGTCCCAGCTACTTGGGAGGCTGAGGCAGCAGGATTGCTTGAGCCCAGGAGATTGAGGTTGCTGTGAGCTAGGCTGACGCCATGGCACTCACTCTAGCCTGGGCAATAAAGTGAGACTCTGTCTCAAAAAAAAAAAAAAGAAAAGTTCCCTCATGATCTTTTGTGGTCAGTAGACCCCCACATGCCCCCTGGCCTCAGGCATCACTATTCTGCTTTCTGTCACTATGGCTTAGTGCCTTTTCTGGAATTTCATGTAGATGAAATCGTTCAGGAGAGTGATTCCATGTGTCTGGAGAAGACCTGGACTTAAACCCCATTCCCACAATTAGATAAATTTGTGACCCTCGGCAAAACAATTTCTGTCTTCCTTTTAGTTTCCATATTGATAGAATGGGGATAATATTAATAAATACTTACAGCCTTTCTGCCTCCCTCCTCCTGCCTCCCTCCCTTCTTGCCTTCTTCCTTCCTCCCTCCCATCTTTCCATGAGCACTGGTGCAGGAGTCAGCTCCATCGTGGAGCTCCAGAAAGGTGCTGGACCAGGGGTTACTGAGTAAACAGAAGCCTCTGTTCCCTCCAAGTCCAGCTGTCAGAGAAGGCTCCCTGCTGCCCCTCGCTCCACACCTGTCCTAGCCTCCCTGGGGCCATGGTCTGCAGCTCCCCACACCTCCTTCAAGGAGCACTCCTTTTATTTAAGGGAGATGGGTCGAACAGCCCAGGAAAGAACAGCCTCCAGTGATGAGGGCTCCCCAGATGGGCTGAGGCTAGGTGGCCAGGGCCTGAGCAGAGGGGAGTAGTATATCTGGCCCTGGGGCTTGGGACATTGGGTTTTTGAGGGAGTGAGTGTTGAGCGGACGACGAGTGGGGCTGCTGGATGCTGCAGGCGAGTGGTGGGTTAGGACAGACCTGCGCTTGGACCCTACACGATCAGATGGACACACACCCAGAAGCACTTGCAGATCAGAGACAACTGCACACACATACACAGTATGCTCACCCCAACATTCAAATAGGTATCGAGTGTCTTCTCCGTACTAGGCCTGGGAGATGTGGCAGCCAACACAACGAACTCCCTGCTGCCCGGAGCTCACCTCTTGCAACACGATCCCACGTGCAGGCGGCAGCCCACCCTGCCTTAGCCTGTGTCTGGTGGGTTTCATCCCCTGGAGTCAGCCCGCCCAGAGCGGCGCTGTGCTGCCCTCTGCTGGCCGCGTGAAGGCAGTGACTCCCCAGACTGTCATCCCCGCCTGGCAATGAGGGGCTGAGGGGAGGGGAACATGTTTCTGGTCCCTTGCTCTTAGCAACTGGGCAGAGCAGATATGGAGGGGCAGAGACAGGTGAAGAACGCTTCCCCCAGTGCCCTGATCTCCCTGTCATTCCTTGCATGCTCCAGCCTCCCTTCCGCATAAGTATCGGATTTAGGAAGTGATAGTTGAGTCAAACCCTGTTGCTTTTTCAGCTATCTCCTGTGGCACCTCCTTTCCCCTGCACCATCCTCATGGCCCCCAGGGGTTGCATCAGGTTCAGGGAATCCCTTCTTGGTTATTTCACCCTGCAGGGATGGAGGGGCCAAGCCCGAGTTTCAGGAGGGAACACCTGAGTTTGGAGGTGGAGCATGGGAGACGACTTACCCAGGTGACACCTTACTTAGGCCACAAAACCGGAATCAATAGATAGGCTGGTGCCTAGGTGTGCAGATTCCAGCGGCAGATTCCCCGAAGCTCCTTCCTTTAAGAGATGGGGTCTGCGTCCCCTCCTCTTGAATCTAAGCGGGCTGGTGACTGCTCTGACCAATAGAGTCGTGTGAAGTGTTTGATACTGTGTGACTTCGGAGGCCATGCAGCTCGCGCCTGGCTTGCTGGAACACTGGAGCTGCCAGCTAAGCAGGCCAGCTGCCTGAGACCAGGAGGCCGGAGGGGCCATTCCTAGGTTCTGGTCACTGGTCGCATCCAGGAGCTAGGATGCTGTCTTGGATGTGGGTCTTGCAGCCCGACTCTTCCAGGTTCTCTCATTTTGAATCGCCCTCTGCTGAGGCCTAGACATCCAGGAGCACTGACGAGCCATCTCTGCTGTGCCCTGTCCTAATTCCGGACAGTCTGTGAACATAGTAAAGCGGTGGCCATTTTGTGCCACGCAGTTTCGGGGTACGTTGCTAGGCAGCAGTAGTCTGGGAGCGTTGGGCCAGTGGAGGACGTCAGACCCCAGCAGTAACAGGCTAAATGGCTTCTGGGGTCTGACCTGGGGTACGGACCCCGTCCTGGCTAGCCGGCCTGGAGCTCCAGGGGCCTCCTTCCCCGTGATTCCTAGGGCGTTGGCGGCGCTGAGCGGGGCCGCTCCTCGTTCCTGGATTTCGGTCCCGGATCCACGCCAGCTGCAATGTGAAGGCAATGTACACGGCAGCCGTCACCTCTGCGGAGCCGCACGCTGGGGGTCGGAGTCGCGGAAGGTGTCGCGCGCGTGGGGCGGGGACTGACCACAGGGAGGGCCGGGCATGGTCGGGACGAGGGTGCAGGGACACGGTGGGTGGGAGTGGGACTCCTTCGTCCCCTGCAAGGAGTAACTGAGGCTCAAACGGCCACAGCCTCGCCCAGGGCGGATGCAGCCCGGGCGGGGTCCGCACCCAGGGCCCGCGCGGGGCAAGGCCGGAGCCCCCACCCGAGTCCGGCGGGCGCTGCGGGAGCCGGGGTCCCGCGCGTCCCCCGCGCAGGCGGAGGCGGCGAGACCTCCGGCCGGTGCTGCCCGCGGCGGCCGGCAGGCGGCGCTGGCGCTCCGCGTGTGCGCGGCCGGTTCGCTGCCACCCGCCCCGCCCCCGCCCGGTGCTGCTCTGGGTCCCGCGGGCGAAGGGAGCCCAGAGCCGGCTCAGACCCGTGTCCCGTCCGGGGCCTGCTCACCGCCTGCCCGACTAGGCAGGCCCCCAGCTGCTCTGGCCCCGGCCTGCGCGCCTCGGAGGGAAAGGAGCCGCCACTTCCCGTGCCAAGTCCCCTTCTCCGTCCGCTTTGCCCAAAGCTGCGCTTTACCCACCAGGCCCTTAAACCTTGACCACCTCCCCGAGGAAAGCATGCATCTCCCATGTTCCAGGTCCAGTTTACGATACCAACAAGCGACAAGAAAAACCAAATTGCAACGCCAGCAAACCTTTGTGGAGTTCTAATCATCAACCTGGCCTGCTGGCGTCCTGCGGAGTGGAATTGGGGTGGGCTCGGGAGAGGGGTGCAAGGCCAGGCCCGAGCAGGTGGGCCCCCGGCACAGCCCCCTGCTACACCATCAGGGTCTTTGCAGACCTGAGGACCCTCGAGGAGGAGCAGAGGGGCCTCTGTAATTCTCAGGGGCCAGTGGGCTGTCCAAGCCACCCAGGCTACCCCATTTCTGCATTTCTGCTCCTTGCTGGCATTTCTCCTGCAGCCTGGAGTGGCCTGAGTGCCTGGGGAGTGGCCCAGGGAACTGGAGACCTGGCAAGTACCAGGAGCATTGCCCAAGGGCATGGGTGTTGGGAGCTACAGCCTGGTCCCAGAGATGTGCCCGTCTGTGCCAGGGCCATTAGGCTGCAGGACCCCAAGAGCTCTTGGACCCTGGCCCCATCCCCTCCAGGCTCTGGTCATTGTAGACCAGCCAGTGAACAGCCCTGCCCTGGGAGTAGCCCTGGGTGAGGCAGAGTGGCAGGGAGGTTAAGGGCTTGGTCTTCTGAGCTTATAGTACCTGGGTTCAAGTCCTACTGCCACCACCTAGCAACTGTGAGACCTCAGGATGACACTCTGCTTCCTGCATCACTTTCCTCATTTGCAAATGGAGGTAATAGCATGCACTTCTATGTGAATCATGTTGTATTTTGTGTTTTATGCTGCTTCAACATCTTGGGGCTTGGTGGGCCCAGGGAGGGGCTGCCTAGCTCACTAGAACATTCCTAGAGCTAGAGAACCCCTGCAGGCAAGCACGCCTTTCATATGCAAACCAGCCAATCCAAGCCCTTACTCCCCCCAACACCCTTTATAAAACTCTCAAACACCAAGCCAATCTCCCCCTGCCCTAAATCACCCCAGGGCCAGGCACCAGACTATTGGGGACAACCCCTACAGCCTGAATGTAAACTAAGATTATTAAAACTAGCTGGTCCTAAACTGATCACCTTGCCTCGCCCATTCCTTCCCCGTGAACTCCACGGCAGATGCGTCTGTCCATGCTTTTGCTGTGTTCCTTCTGCCTCCTGATTTGTCCTTGTGCTTCCCTTGTGTCCCTGAGTGGCTTCCCTTCCTCTTGGGAGCTATAAGTAATAGACTCTCCCTCTGAGGCAGTTGTCTCTGTCTCTGCCGTCCTACCTACCATGCCTGATGACAACAAAATCATCCTAGGTACGTTTTTAAAACAACCTCGTAAGATTGTTGCAGGGATCACATGACTTAACTTTTCTAAAGTGCTTACAAAATGGTTGCCTGAGACCAGGTGAAAGCTGAATGGGGAGTAGCTATGGTGACATGTCCCCCTCCAGCCTCTTCCCTCTGTGCGCCGGGTGCCTCCCTCTGGGCAGCTCTGAGCACATACATGTCATGAGGTGCAGCCCGTGCCAGGTGCCCGGGCAAAGGCCAGCCATGTGCTCCCATCCCTTGTCATGGTGCTGAACACCCCAAGCTGACAGTGAGTGGCAGGGGAGGGGCCTGCCAAGAGCCAGCAAAGGGATCCCGCCTTTGTGCCATTTGGCTGCAAGGACTAGATCCCTCATCGGGGACAACCTTCTCAAACCCGCACCCCTGAGACCTCCCAGCTCAACTGGGGAGTCACTCTAACTCTCAAAGACAGCCACTCTGAGTCACAGCAGTAGTTTACTGACTGCTTGTGGTGAGCCAGGGCCCTGTGCTAGCATCTTGTGCCGGCAGTTCTCAAACTTTTCGGTCTCAGGAACTCTTTATGCTCTTAAAATAAATCATCGAGGCTCTCAAGGAGCTCTTGTTAATGTGGCTTGTGTCTGTCGCTATTGACTCTATTTTAGGAGTCAAAACTGAGAAATTTTAATAACATTTGTTTACATTTTATCTGAAATAGCAATAAAAAACACACTACATGTTAGCATAAATAACACATTTCTATGAAAAATTACTATATCCTTCAACACAAATACATAGGGAGAAAGACGCAAGGCATTGTTTTACATTTTTGGAAATCTCTATAATGTCAGGCTTAATAGAAGACAGCCAGAGTTCATACCTGTTTCTGCATTCAGATTTTTTTTTTTTAAAGACAGAGTCTCACTCTGTCACCCAGGCTGGAGTACGGTGGCATGATTACAGCTCACTGCAACCTTGAACTCCTGAGCTCAAGGGGTGATCCTCCCATCTCAGCCTTCCAACTAGCTGGGACTACAAGCATGTAGCCCCACGCCTGGTTAATTTTAAAATGTTTTGCAGAGACAGGGTCTCACTATGTTGCCCAGGCTGGTCTTGAACTCCTATCCTCAAGTGGTCCTCCCACCTTGGCCTCCCAAAGTGCTAGGATTACAGGTGTGAGCATTCAAGTTTATGAGCTATCACATGTCACGTGACCCCCGGAATATTCCACTGAGAGTTAAAACAAACAAACTTTCCTTGACAGCAAAAAATGAAAACAAAACAAATAACATCTTAGTATCATTATGAACATAGTTTCACTTTTATGGGCCTTCTAGAAGGGACTTAGGGACCCCCAGACATACCCAGAACACACAGTAGAAACTCCCGCCTTATGTACATGATGGGTAGATTCTCATACTGCCCCAGTTATACTTATGAGGAAACTGAGGCACAAAGAGATGAAGTGACTTGTCCAAGTTCACGAAGCTGGGCTTCAAAGCCAGGCCCCCTGGGGGAGGGGCGTGGGGTGGGGTGGGCTGGGGGGAGAACTTGATTTTGTTGTCCATGGCCCCAGCACTCAGCCCTGAGAGAGCGGGCAAGGATTAGGCACAGACAAAGCCAGAAGGGCAGGTCAGGCTAGTGAGGAGGGGTGGGGGGGTTTGGGAGGGGCTGGGGGATCAGTTAGTCACCAAGTGGTCCCGGTGACAGGGCTGGAGATGGCGGCTGGCGGCGGATGCAGCCTCGGGCTGGAAAATCAATAGGTGATCAGCGGTCCAGGGGCATGCTGTCCATCAGGTGCGGCAGAGAGGCAGGGGCAGGGGCGGGGGGGCCGAGAGGAAATATCACTGACCCCCGGCAGGATTGATCAAACAGCCAGACACCCAAGGCCAAACTCACTAATAAAGTGAGACGTTCAGCTCAGCCCCGCGGCTGCTGCTGAAGGTCTTAAAAAAACCGCTTAGCTGGGGAGTTCTTGCTAAACTGTCTTTGTTTCTGGAGGCAAGAGGGAGGGAGGATGGACTGGGGGAGGCCTGGCTTGGCTGCTGTTTGGCCTGGGGCTCACGGTTTGCCACGGGCCTAGACCATGGAACCCTGGGGCTCACATGGCACGTGTGTGTGCTGGTGTGTGCTTGTGCTACAGCACACGCCATTTATACGAGGCACGTTATATGTGCACTCTATATCACATATGCGTACAAACGTGCCTGTTCATGCCTTTGCATGTACATGCACATGCTACATCATACAGCATTTATACATGGCATGTGCACACACATATACATGTGCTATAGCACAAATATGCCTTGTTTGTGTGCATACATGTACATGTACCATAGCACACAGCGTTTACAAATGTGTCTTGCATGTGTGCATATATGTGCATCTGCCGTAGTACACAACATCTGTTTTTGAGGGGCAAGCGTGTGTGCTTGTGAGTTCAACTGTCTCTTCTTTGTTTTTCAGTGATATCACCACTTTCTCTGCCTGTAGCCCTGAAGGTGCAACATTTATAATGACAGTCGTGGTAACTATGGGGTTGGTTGGGGGTGGACAGAAAAGTGGGGACTAGAAAATTGTACCTACAAGGCTAAGCTGTACAATAGAGAGAAGCAGACGTGGACAGGAAGGAGGAGGAGGAGGAGGAGGAAGAGTGAAGGGCTGGCATGGCAAGGGTTAAAGAAGGTTGAGGCCAGAAGATGAGAAAGAGGAAATTGGAGGGGGTGCCTGGATGGCTGTGGGGGAGAAAAGTAAAGAACAAAGGATGTGCAAATGGAATTTTAAGAAGTGGTGTGATGGGTAATGAATTTGACATCTTTTGCTATTCTTTGAGGAATCCAAGCAAAGAGTAGAGTCACTTCCAGTAACTTTCTGATTTTTGGGATATGTTTTGTTAAATGTGCCAACCTTACTGAGACTGGGAGACTGGGATTGTGGGTACATGGAATTTATTTGCATGAAGTAATATCACTCAGATTGAGAATTAAATTTTATGGAATGCCTTTGTGGACGAGAGATTATACTAAGAGATTTCCATGTGCCAGCTACTCGCCTTAAGGTAAAGGTATTATTTTTATTGCCATGTCTTAGATGAATTCATTGAAGCTCAGAGGCTTAATCGCTTCCTAAGTCATGTGGCTATTAAGGAGTGGGGCTGGGATTTGAACCCAGACTTCCAACTCCAGAGCCCAGGCCTGCCTTGGCTGGTATTTCAGAGCACAGTGTGGGTGCTGGGGGACCAGGTAGGGAGACAGAGCTTGCATTTGGGGGACCATTTCCTATCATAGTACCTTGCCCCTTGGGGTGAGAGATGGAGCATTTGGCTTGGGTACCATTCAGACCCTTCACCCACCAGCACTCACAGATGTCTGTCCCCTACACCCCTCATCCCAGAGCCCCTGGCTGGGCACCATCTTGCTCTCTATTGCTGAAGGGCTCATGGAGGTGTGGGAAGGGGCTGGGAGGATCTGCCAGACTTTGGCAGCTGACTCCAAGATGTGTAGATCTTGAACCCCAGAGCCTTTGGGATTTTATAAAAGCATAGAACAGATTCATTGCGGATGATTGAGGATCTGAACCATCGGAGAAATATAAAACCTGCATCAGAATTACCAGTGGCACATGAAAATAGATTCCTGGGTACCTCCCAGATTTACTAAACCAGAATATCTGAGGCTGGGGCCAAGGGATATGTATTTTAAAATGTCTTGAGTAATTTTTCTGCACATTCTAATCTGATCCCTTGTGCTTGCTGTTCCCTGTGTCAGGCATGCTCTCCCTGCAGAAACTCCTTTGGCTCACATTTTCACTCCTTTAGGCTTCTGTTAAAATGTTCCGTCCTCGGAGAGGTCTTTCCTGCTACTTCACCTAAAATAACACCCCTTTCATTCTCAATTCCTTTGCTCTGCTTTATTGTTACTAACTACACATATTTAAAACCCGGTATTATATACTGTATTATATATGTAAAATAAATAAAATACAGTGTGCACTATCTATAACAAAGCATGATACAGACATATGATCTGTATTATGCATCACTGTGCTTACTTGCTCTTTTCGATGGGCTCCACTGGGGGAGGGGGCTCTCGTAGGGCAGGGCTTGCCTGTCTCCCTCACTGCTGCCCCCAGTGGCCAGAACTCGACCTAGGAGAGGTTGGCGTGGGAGTGGCTATAGATAAGGTGTGCAGGGTCCAGTGGGTGCCTCGTGGATGCCCAATGATAGGATGGCCTTACTAATAAATTATCCAACAGAGAAAAATAAACGAGCAGAAAGAAAGAGGAATAAACTCACAGCACCCAATTGCCCCTTTGAAGGGAAAGCACAACTGCCCCTTTGTTTGATCAACCGCCTGTAGCTTAAATTGTCTTATTTGAGAGTTTATTTTAATGGCTTTGAGGAGCCCTGAGTGGACAGCAGGGATACGATCTCCCTGCCGATCTCCCTGTGAGCCCATGTTCCAAGGACTCCAATAAGCCAGCCTCACAGAGAAGAGAAAAAAACAAAAGAAAGGAAAAACAGATGCAGCCATTTCACAGTCTTCTTCTGCTGCCAGCTAGCAACAATCCCTTGTTTTCCCCATGAAAACTCCCAGCACCTTAGCCTCAGGCCGGCACTTCTCTTTTTTTTCCTTCCTCCAGAGCCCTTCCCACCTTTGGGAAGTAAATAGACTTTCTCTCTTTAAAACTGTCCTAATCTTTGTGTTGAGAATTCTTTCTCATCCCAGGCTATGAGTCCCCGCCCGTCACCTAAGCACGGTATTCCCATGGAGACAGAAGGCCATAGCCCCTGTGTTCTGGTAGTCATTTCCCACCCTCCACCCCGAGGGCCAGTGAGACTGTCGGGAGGGGACAGAGAAGAAATGTGTCCTCTGGTCCCCTCCTTTGTTTTAATTCTGCGCCCAGCAGACCACCCTGGGGTCCCTCGTTTTGCTGCCCTGCGTTCTTCCTTAGGGAGTGTCGGCCATGACGATCTCGGTGACTATAGCCAGTGGCTGGTGTGTTAATTTTATAGTGCAAGACCATGACTCCTTAACTTGCTGCTGTTCTCGCCCTCCGTCAATTTTGGGAAAATCTGTCTGGGAGGCGGGTGATCCTGTTGGCTGGCCAAGGACCAACCGAGTTCCGAGGACTAGGTGACACAGACACACGGGTCACTGCGCTTGCACTGAAGGTGGACCACAGACGGGTTCCAGAGATGCTGAGATGCAGATCTCTCTTCTCCTTGCAGAGGCTGGGGAGGCCTGGCACCCGTGACGCCCCCAGGCTGGGGCCTTTGGGCCAGGATAGCCCCACTTGTTTACCTAGTGAGCTTGGGGGATAGATCACATTCTCTGTGTGACCCCAGGTGAAGAATGTTGGCAGGTGTTGGTGAAGGGACTGAGACAAAGGCAGCTGCCTTGGGCCGTGGGGCCCTCTGTGCCTTGTTTGCTGGTCTTGGACCAGCCCGTTTGTGAGCGTGAACTTGCCTGGGCCTGTTGCCTCAGTCGGCAGCACCGTCACCAGGACACGACAGCAACGGCAGCCCAGGAAGCCGCTGAGGGCTTTGAAAGGGTGGAGGCAATGAGATGGGGAGGAAATGGGAATTCTGTGAACCGGGAAGGACATTGCCGAGAAGAATCCAAAGCCAAAGAGGGGGGAAGAGATTCCTAGAGAGCCAGAGAATTGCTATATGAGGTGGAGATTATTATCCCCATTTTTCAGACAAGGAAACTGAGGCTTGGAGTGGCTCAAAACCTCACTCCAGTCAATGGCAGAGCTAAGTGACTCCACACTGAGCACTTTCTTTTTCCAATGCTGCTCCTTATAGCTCAAGGAAATTTGATAAAGAGTGTTTTGAGTGTTTTGAAACTGCAATGGCATTTGGCAAGTGTTTGTATGACATTTTGGTGGAAAAAATGGAATAATGTCTACTGGTATTTGGAGCAATTAGGTGCACTGCCCTAGTACCAATGGGAATAGAATGGACTTACCATCTAAGGAATGGCACAAGGACCGAGGCCATTCTGTTGACAGAATAAAAAATTTAGAGGGTGTAACATGTACTCACCAGCAAATTGGTATTATCCATCAACACCTAAGTGGACATATAGGAGTAACATTTATTGGGTGTCGGGAGGGTGGAAGTGGGGAGGAGGGGATAGGTATATACAACCACAACAAGTAAGATGTGCAACATTTGGGGGATGGACACGCTTGAAGCTCTTACTTGAGGGGGGGTATGGGCAATATATGTAACCTTAACACTTGTACCCCCATAATACGCTAAAATAAAAAAAAATAAAAATAG
Source organism: Mirza zaza (assembly GCA_008750895.1). Classification (NCBI taxonomy): domain Eukaryota; kingdom Metazoa; phylum Chordata; class Mammalia; order Primates; family Cheirogaleidae; genus Mirza; species Mirza zaza. The sequence goes on from VSMD01014640.1 coordinate 54,584, forward strand.
ATTTCTAAAAGGAAAAAAAAATTTAGAGGGTGTATTGAGTTGAATGACAGTACCCCAAAAGATATGTCCACTTAGAACTTGTGAATGTGGCCTTATTTGGAAAAAAGAGTCTTTTCAGATCTTAATTAGCTTGAGATCCTAGTTAGCTAAGGATCTCCAGATGAGATCATTCTGGATTATCTGTTTGAGCCCTAAATCCAGTTGACAAGAGTCCTGTAAGGAGAGAAGAAGACATGGACCCAGAGGAGGAGAAACTCAGAGGAGAAGCTGATAGGAAGACAGAGGCAGAAGTTGGAGTGATGCAGCCACAAGCCAAGGACAGCCAGGGGTTGCCCATGGCAACAGAAGCTCAGAGAGAGGCGGGGAACAAATTCTCCCTGGGACCCTTCAGAAGGAACCAACCCTGCTGACACCTCGGTTTTGGACTGGCCTTCGGAACAGCGTGGGAAGAAATTTCTGTTGTTTCAAACCACCAAGTTTGTGGCCACTTGTAGCAGCCCTGGAAAACTAACACCCGGGATTGGATGCCATGATGGACGAAGTGAGGGTTGTCATGTAGAAGGGGGATTCCGCTGACTCCGTGTGTCCCTGGAGGACACCCAGCTCCCAGCTCCTCGGGAAAAGGACTTCCTACACTCAAGGGGTTCAAGGGTGGGGTGGGCGGTGTTGGGGAGGGCGAGGACCCATCACTGACCCGGCCTTGGGGGAGCATAGTGTCTGCTGTGTGGTTGACTTTGACCGCTCGTGTGGCCTCCTGCAGCCCTGGGAATCCACGCATCGGTGCAAAGAGAGGAGGAGAGTTGACAGAGGACTTGGATGCCCTGGGTGGTGTCCAGGGACCTGATAGATGGTGACAGTGGTTGGTAGAGAAATGGTTCTGCGGGAGAGGAAGAGGAAGAGGAAGAGGGGGAGAGGGAGGGGGAGGGGAAGGAGGAAGAAAAGGAGGGGGAGGAGTAGGAGAGTTTGGCTGCAGGGCAGGCAGTGGCCTCTCCTGGGCGTGGGGTCCCCGGCACCGGGACTCTGTCCCCCGAGAGCCTCCCAGACCACCCCACGGGCGTCCCCTCCCTGCTTGCTTCTGACAAAGTCATTTCCATTTGGATGTCGCCTCGAACATGATGTTCGCAGCCCCCAGAGGAACAACATCCCTCAATAAGCCACAATATTTCCCCGGCCAAGAACTTGCTGTTCCAAATTCATTAAAATTGCTGTGATATTCTCTTCCCATTTCTATGCCAAGAGCTGCTGTGGACAGAATTCATAATATCACGGAGCGGTGGCTGTTACCAATTGTTCAGTGGGAAAGAAGTGAATTTAATTTTTTTTTTTCTTAAAAAAACGTGTACCTATCAGATTGGCAGTGAGCATCGGCATGGGTGTGGGGCGATGGCACACTTACGTGCGTATTAGGGGAGAACAAATCGGTACAGCCTTTGTGCAGAGCAATTTGGAAATGACACGAGATACGAAATGTGCCTGGTGGTTTGGGGTCGCTTAGTCCCCAAAATTCAGGTGAAGAGTGAGCCCTTCCCCGCGTGTGTGCTGACGTGGACGGTGTCCGCGGCGTATCGTCCGGGAAGCGGAATAACGTGCGTGGTAGCATCCTCTTTGTGTAAGAGTGCCCATGCGTATGGGGTGGAACTTACCAAGCATTCGAGGTAAAGGAAATGACACCTGTCTCACCTCTCCCTCCTGTCCACCTTCTCTCTTTACCAGACAAAGGGACCATGTGACTCCCTGTCCCCTTTCCTTTTGACACCTGTGTTTCTAGTCCACGTGTTTGCCATGCCTAATAATAATTTTTGTCTTTTTGTTAACATTTAAAAAATCGTGGCCAGGTTCGGCGGCTCACACCTGTAATCCTAGCACTCTGGGAGGCCAAGGTGGGCGGATCGTTCAAGGTCAGGAGTTCGAGACCAGCCTGAGCAAAAGTGAGACCCCATCTCTACTATAAATAGAAAAAAATTAATTGGACAACTAATATATATAGAAAAAATTAGCCGGGCATGGTGGCGCATGCCTGTAGTCCCAGCTACTCGGGAGGCTGAGGCAGCAGGATTGCTTGAGCCCAGGAGTTTGAGGTTGCTGTGAGCTAGGCTGATGCACGGCACTCTAGCCTGGGCAACAGAGTGAGACTGTGTCTCAAAAAAAAAAAAAATTATGAGAAATAACTAATATCCAGGCAAGTGCATAAAACAGAAATGTCCAGTGAAATGTAAACTTATAAAGCAACCCACTGATCCTGCATCCAGGCCAAGACGTAGAACAGCCGTGCACCCCCATGCACCTCTGCCCAATCAACTCCCTCCAACTATTCTTGTATAGTAATTGTCATTGCTTTTTAAAAAAATTATTTTATTTTGAAATAATTGTTAGGTTGACAAAAGAGTTGCAAAAATAGTAAAAGCAGTTCCTGTATGCGCTTGTATACCCATGTACCCTTCACCGAGCTTCCCCCAGCTGGAGACATCTCACATAACCACAGTATGTTCACCAGAACTAAGAGATTCTCCCCGGCCCAGTGCTAGTCACCGAACTGCAGACTTCATTCCAATTTCCTCAGTTTTTCTGCAAATGTTCTTTTTCTGAACAGAACATTTGGACCCAGATTGCATTTACTTATCGTATCTCCAGTTGCCTCCAGTCTGTGATCGTTTCTCAGTCTTTTTCTTGTTTTTTTCAAGACCTTTACACCTTTAAAGAGTGCTGGTCAGAAATTTTGTATGATCCTTGCGTTTCTTCATAATTTTCTTCTCCTAAGTATGGATCCCTGAACAATACGGTTTAGTTTTGCCTGTTTTGAATTGTACATAAATGGAATAATTCCCTATGTATTCTTTTGTGTCTTACCTTTTTTATTTTATATTATGTTTTTGTGGGGAATTCATTCATGTTTTTGTGCGTAACAAAGGTTCATTTTCCTTGCTGAATATTATCTCATTGTATGACTACAATATATAACAATAGTAATAATATGTAATGGCTATAATGGAACCATTTTACATTTGACAGACTGCAGATGGTTTCCAGTTTTTCCGCTATTGCAAACGATGCTACCAGGAGTGTTCTTATTCCATGTCTCTGAACTACGTGGATCCGTGTCTCTCCAGGGCGGATATCTAGCACAGGAAACTGTAGTTCCAGAATCCACACACCTTCAACTGCACTAGATACCGGCAGACCGTTTTCCAAAGTCCTTGTACCAATCCACAGCTATGCCTGCTGTTGGGAACTCTCAATGTGCCATATCCTTATTTTCTGAAGTCAGAATGAATCGGTCAGGATTCTGGCAGGAAAGAGATGGACATAAAATGCTTAGAACGATGCTAGGATTCAGTTTCAGAGAGTTCAATGAAGAGACTATTTACAGAAGGATGGGCAGGATTAAAGGAACCAGTTAGGGATGTCGAGGTACCCAGGCAGGGGCAACAGCAGGAAGCTATTACTGCCTCTGGGGCTGAAGGGGTGGGAGGAGAGGGGAAAGTGGGGGTTCCTGCAGGGTTTATGGGCACAGGGCCATGTTTCCTCATGGCCTCCTGTTGTGGGTTGATCTGTGTCACCCCCTAAAATATGTTCAAGTCCTCACCTCCAGTACTGGTGAAGGTGACCTTGTTTGGAAACAGGATCTTGGCAGATATGATTGAACTAAGAGGAGTCTGTGTCAGCTTGGGCTGCTCTATCACAGTCCCACAGATGGGGTGGCTTAAACCACAGACATTCATTTCTTACAGATCTGTAGGCTGGAAAGTCTGAGATCAAAGTTCCGGGAGATTTGGTGTCTGGTGAGGGCCTGCTTGCTGAGTTGTAGACAGCCACCTTGTCACCGTGGGCTCCCGTGCCCTTCCTGGGTGTGTGCCAGTGGGGAGAGAATCTCTGTGCCTTCCTCCTCCCATAAGGACACTAATGCCATCACGAAGGTCCTACCGTCAGGACCTGATCTAGACCAGGTTACCTCCCAAAGGCTCTACCTCCTAGTAAGTACCTCATGCCGGGATAGGGCTTCAACATGTGGATTTTGGTGGGGCGAATTCGGTCCGTAACAGAGTCGTACTGGATGGGGGGTCCCCTCTGAGGCCTGGCGTCCACATAGAAGAGGGAAGTTTGGATGCAGAGGCACAGGGGAGGAGGCCACGGTGGTGATGGAGGCAGGGATTGGAGTGATGCTGCCACAAGCCCAGCGACACCCAGGACTTCGGTGACTATGAGGACCTGGAAGAGGTCAGGAGGGATGTTTCCCTAGGGACTTTGGCAGAAGCGTGGTCCTCTAGACCCCTCGACTCCTGACTGCTGGCTTCCAGGACCTGAGAGCAGACGCTTCTGTTGTTTTAAGCTGGCCGCTTGGTGGCGCTTTCTTCTGGCCGCCCTGGGAAACTAGCACAGCCCTTCCCAGCAAGGAGCCTTCAGAGACATTTTTTTCCCCCTAATTGTCCCCTCCTTGCCGCCGTGAAATTGCAGTACCACAGATATACTGTCTATCTGTTTTTGTGCTGTGGCCCACTGGAGGTCATAAACTATTGTGATACGTGAGGTTATCGCTCCCCAGGAACCAGTGGTGGTCGCCCGTGGGGGTGACGTAGCTCCTGTTGAGGCTTCATGGATTAGAGGGGAATGGCAGGGATGAGGGGACACAGGGAAGGCCCCGGAGAAGAGACCCTCATCCCTGCTCTCCACCCACCCCTCAGTGGCGCCCACTGGCCCGGCTCAGCCAGGAGCCGAGGGTGAGGGACTCAGGGATGCTGTCCTCTGAGGTTGGCCCCCTGGGCAGAGCAGAACTGAGAGGGCAGAGAATGGGCAGGGGTGGTTCCCAGCCCTGCCGGTCCTCGGGGCGCCGTCCTTCCTCCTGGGAATGCATGAGACCCCTGAGGCTGATGTGGCCCAGTGAGATGGGAAGAGAGGCTGATTTTCCATCCAGATGGCCCCTTCCCCTGTCCTGAGCCACGTGACCTATCTAAACACGGGCTCCTGAGCCCCCCCTGCGCCTGGCCAGGATGCGGGTCTCTTCACGAGGCTCTGAAGTTTCTTGGGGCAGCACTGGCACCCCGGGCACCCAGTGGCCCTCTGGGTCCCTCTCCCTCTTCCCCACCCCCTCCTCTCTAACAGGCCTGGGAGCACTTCCCCTCCTCAACCCCCCAGCTCCATCAGCAGGAGGAATCAAGTGTTTTGTAAAGAAAGGCATGAAACAAGAAGGAAATTCACCTCTTAGGGATGATAATAGGCAGTAGGTAAGAGTTTGGGTCTTGGGCCCGGCTGCCTGAGTTTGGATCCTGGTTTTGCTACTTTATGCACTGGCTGTGGAATGCTGAGTAAGTTACCTAACCTCTCTGTGCCTTGGCTTTTCTATCCAAAAAATGATATATGGTAGCATTTACCTTATAAAGTTATTATGACTGTTAGATGAGCTAATGGACAGAAAGCGCTTAGAACAGTGCTTGGCGCATAGTAAGTGCTGTGTAAGAATAGGTCTATTAGTACCTTGCTGGGTGTGTCTCTATTTGTGTGTGCCTTAGAAAGTTCTAGATATGGCTAATGGCACCATCTCAGGGGAGTAGAGCCGGAGCCTACAGGATAGGAACTTTCATTTTCTACATTATATACTTTTATATCGTCCAAAATTTTTAAACTAGCGCTTAGTATTGAATAGTATTTAGTAAATAGTATTTAGGAATAAAATATCTGCCCTAGAAATTTCAACTCTTCAGAAGTAAAAGATAAGTTTTTGCAAAAACGTGGTAAGCTCTGCATCATTTAATGTAAAACATAAGACTTGACATATTGTCATTAATCTCCCTATCCCCACATGTGTGCTTTTAAAGCAAAATTTATGAGTGTTCCTAGGATTGGGGTTGGACTTGCCCCGTCCTCTAGATCCCGGGTTCCTTACATTTCTCCTGCGGGACTTGGAGGAGGGGCTGAGCCCGGGGCTGCAGTTCTCCCCACTCACCCCTAGTGGGCCCCCCAGGACCACCTGCCTCCCTGCACCTGCCCTGGTTGCCAGGGAAACGGCCCTTTATTGAGTGGAGCCATCCCCAACTCAGCGTAGTGATTTGTCCTTGTCTAATTATTATTTCTCTTTGCATTTCCTCTTTGGATGAGTAATGGGGGAGGGTCGGAGGTGGGAGGTGCAGGAGCTGGGGAGCAGTGATTTGTGGGGTCGGCAGCTTATCTCTGGGAGGAGGACATTTATCTTTCTGGAAGCAGAAAACAGCTCAGTGGAGACGAATTCAACAGTTCCCATGTGGGTCTGTTTGCGGGTTCACACTCTGATCCTGAGTCACCCACCTGGAATGTGAGTGCACGTGGACTCGAGGTGCGGGGACGTGGTAAGCAGACCACTAAGAGCAGCTGTGTCCAGAGCTGTGGTCCTGTGGGTGTATCTGTGGGTATCACGTGATCATGGTGTACAGATCCTACAACTGTGCACAAATCTGCGTGTGTCTGAATGTCACCACTTTTGACTGGGCTATCTAACCTAGGTGTGCCCACTTGCGTGCACTTGTGTGGTTACATGTGGATATGCACACTGTAGACAAAACAAGGAAAATCTGGGTGTGTGCACACATTGAAGACATGACTATAGAATATGTTTGCATCTTGTGTCTCTGTGTGTAGACGGACTACATTCTATTTGCAAGCAGTGAGCTTGTGCTCTTGAGTCTTAGTGCCTGCACTCACATGTAGCCAACTTCTGAACTTGTCTGCATGTGAACAGTGCATATTGCTATGAAAACCAATGAACAGACCTTAAACACAGAGTGTTGACTTGAGTCAGAGACACTGGCGATGAAGACATAGGGGATGCAGAGACAGGGACATCCAGCTAAGGGGAGGGTGCACACCACACATTTTGGTAGCTGGAATAGATTGCAAAAATGTCCTCATTCCTTCACTCCTGCCAGAATCTGCACTCTTTGAATGTGACTTTGCAGTTTCTCCTCATAAAAGATAAAGTCTATTTCCCTTCCCCTTGACCTGAGTTGGACTTGACACTTGTTTTGGACAATAGAATGAGGTGGAAGGGACATTGAGCCAGTTGTGGGCCTCGGCCTCAAGGTGCCTTGCAACTTCTACTAGCTCTCTTGCAACTCTGCACAGATGCACATGAGCAAGCCTGAGCTAGAGGGTGAGGTCCCATTAGAGACCAGGTGGAGAGCAGCCCAGTTATCCCAGCCGAAGGCATCCTAGACCATCCTGTAGCCGACTGACCTGCAGACACATGAGGGAGTCCAGCCAAGACCAGCAGAGCTTCTATGCCTGGCCCTCAGCTGACCATAGACACATGAGTGAACCTTGCCGACTCACAGGCCCGGCGGCAGTGATAGCTGTTTCAAGTCTATGAGTATTGGACTTATTTGTTATGCAGCATTATTGTGGCAATGCTAACTGATAACACGTAAACACCCGGCATGCACACAGGTGCACACACAGTGAAAGCATCTACCACAGATACACACATAGGATTGATAGCTCTGTGTACGAGGAGTATTAGTTAGTTACCTGTTGCTGCGGAACGAATTACCCCCAAATTTAGAAGCCTAACACAACAAACACTATCTCACAGTTTCTGTGGGTCAGGAATTAGGGCAGGGCTTAGCTGGATGCCTCTGGCTCAAGGTCTCTCCTGAGGTTGCTGTCATACTCTCGGGACTGCAGTCTCATCTGAGGACCCAACCGAGGGAGATCCAAGTCCCTTTGCACTCACAGGTGGTTGGTAGGATTCAGTTCCTGCTGGTTACTGGTGGTGGTGGTGGTGTCACCCTCAGTTCCTTGCTATGTGGGCTTTTCCATAGGACGGCTTGCACATGGCGGGGGGCGGGGGGGGGGGCACTCAGACACGAAATGGTCTTTTTATAACCTCATAGCAGAAGTGACATCCTATCATTTTTGCCATATTTGTTAGAAACTAGTCACTAGGTCCAGCCTACACTGAAGGGGAGGGGATTAACAAGGTGTGAACACAAGGAGGTCAGGATCATTGTTGACCATCTCAGAGGCTGCCAGCCACATGGGGTGTGCACATACACAGGCTCCCACTCAGCAGGGCTAACTGTACAAGATCAACCTTTTTTGTCATAGATTTTTGCTCAGCGCAAGAAATCAGGTGTCAGAGAAAGTGGGTCCTTGCAAGTTCCAAAGACCCAGGTGTTCCATTCTTCTGGTTCTGGCTTTGGAGCCAAGGCTATTTTGCCTGGAAAAGGTGCTCTCTCTGCTGTGGGATGGGGTAGGAACCCTTCACCCCAGGCCCTCCAAGTAGGGCTCCAGATGGTACGTCCTGAAGCTCGAGGAGGGCCAGGAATCCTCAGGTTCCCAGAGAGAAGGAACTTTTACCTAGTGTGCAGCTGGGACCTGAGCCCCCAGCCACCCCAGGAGCGGCAGATACTGAGAGCTCTCTTCTTCTGGGGCCTCTGACCTGGAGAAATGTCCTGGTGGGAGTCTGATTCTCCTCCCCAGAATGGGGGGTGGCTTTATCCCCTGTGGTCCCAGGGCTGGGCTGTCCATGCACAGACCTAGCCTTTTACTCCTGGAATAAAGTCTCCAGAATATCACCATGGGCAGGTGCTCTGCCCTGCGAACCAGCCTCGTGCTGGCACCTTCTGTTTGCAGAATGGAGGCAGCATCCTCCCGGGGTCCGCGTGGAGCTCCAGCCAAGTGCTGTGTGACCCCTCCTTCTGCTGGGAGCCGCTGCCCCACGGGTACCCACTCCACGCTGCCGGGAGCTGCTCACTGCATTGCCCAGGGGGCCTGAGTGTGCACCCCCAGGACCAACCTGGGCCAAGACTGAAGTCAGGTTTCCCAGCTCAGAGATGTTGAACTAGAGGGTCCTTGGAGCCCCTGTGTGGGCTGCAGCCCCTTTTCTTTGAGTGAGCTTGTAAGCATGACTCTTGACATGGCCTGGGGGGAGACTATGGGGGGAGGTGATGGGGATGGACTGCAGTGCAGGGGGGTTTGACAGGCATTTAGGCAGCTGAGCTGGCAAAGCTCAGAGGACTTAGAGGTGGTGGCTGGGCGTGGAGCGGGTACAGGAGGAATCGAGAGGGAAGGGCACGAGGAGGAATGACACAGGTGTTTCCTGCAAAGGTCACTGGTGGTAAGGAGTGCTCCTGGCATTTGACTAATGAATGTAGCAGCTTTAAGCTCTGGTCTGGGCTTGACCCCAAGGTGTTAATACCTTCAAACCAAACTTCCAGAAGGGCAGGCGGAAACATAGCCACAGGGAGGCGGCTTTCTGGGAAGAGTGGCAGAGGGATCCCTGCGTGCTGTCTCTCTCTAGGAAGTGGGGTGTTGGGCATCCTGAGACTCTGCAGGGACAAGCCAGGTCCCACCCATTCCCTCCAAGGCCCTCCCTGCTCAAGATCATCTCTTAGCACTGACCACCCACTCCCCTTCACCCCTCACTCCTACCCTTTGCTTCAGTGTAGCCCTGTTTCTGTTTTTGTTCTCTCACCTCTGGACTCTATATTTGTCAGGACTTTCTTGACTTGTGTACTTGAGACATCTAGAGATAATCTGCCTTCAGGAAGCACTGGATCCAGGAGATTGGCCAGTGTTGTCAGGAGCCGGCTCTGCATTATCTTTCAATGAGCCTTTCCTTTCTGAGTTATTAATTCTCAGTCAAAACAGCTGCTGCAGCCCTGGATTTACATCTTCATGCTGAGCAATCCCAGAGCTAAGGAGACTTTTAAAAAGATTTTTTTTGAGACAGAGTCTCACTCTGCTGCCCAGGCTGGAGTGCAGTGGTGCAATCATAGCTCACTGTAGCCTTGAACTCCTGGGCACAAGCGATCCTCCCACCTCAGCCTCCTGAGTAGCTGTGACTCCAGGCGCTCGCCACCACGCCCAGCTATTTTTTTAATTTTTTGTAGAAATGGGGTCTATGTTGCCCAGGCTGGTCTTGGACTCCTGGCCTCAAGCAATCCTCCTGCCTCAGCCTCCCAAAGTGCTGGGATTACAGGGATGAGCCACTGCACCTGGCCTGAAGACTTTTATTTTAAGTATAGTTCCAGCAAAAGTCTCAGGACTGGCTCTGGTGTGAACCAGTCACTGGTCCGGCAGAGCGTGGCATTTTGCCTGGCCAGGCACGTATCAGTGCTTACCCCAAGGGTTGGCTCAATCCAGCTCAAATCACGTGGCCTGAGAGTGAGAGAGGGCTGGTTCACAGGCTGAGATTGGGGTCCTGCGATAGGAGCAGAGAGGAAAGGAAGCTGGGAAGGGAGGACCACAGATGTGTATCATAGACCCTACCTTGTCCCTGGCTCCTTGCTGGTGTTCTTGACTTCCAGTATTGGAAATTCACTCATGCATCCAGCATTCATACTCAAGCATTCAAACTCATGCATGCATCTAGCCTCAGGTTGGCCCTGAAGCCTTGCGTTGGTTGCCTGGAGTAGAGACTTTTGGTCTTGTCTCAACAAATCCTGCTCCCCTTGCAGTCACCGAAGAAGGAGCACTGTGTTAGGGCCCTCCAGAGAAAGGGGACCATGAGGATGTGCATGTGTCCATAGAAACAGATTGATTGTAAGGAATTGGCTGACAAACCCCAATACCTACAAGTGAGCTGCCGGCTGGGGACTCGGAGAGCCCGTGGTGCAGGTCCACTCTGAATGCGGGGAGGTTTGAGACCCAGGAACAGCTGATGTTTCAGTTCAAGTAAGAAGGCAGGAAAAAAAAGCGCCAATGACCCAGTTCAAAAGCAATCAGGTAGGAGAGTCTGTCTAACTCAGGGCAGGGGCAGCCTTTGTGTGCTATTCAGGCCTTTGACTGATGAGATGAGGCCCACCTGGATTAGGGAGGACAATTGCTTTACTCCGTCTACCAATTTACATGTTAATTTCATCCCCAAACACCCTCATAGACACACCCAGAATAATGTTTGACCAAATATCTGGGCACCCCATGGCCCAATCAAATGGACACATAAAATTAATCATCGCAGGCACCAAATGGGTCATCTCTGGCTGAGTCCTATGTCTGGTAGGACCCCCCCCCCTTGATCTTTGTGCCTACCTGTGAGTGGGTGGTGTGATTCGCCTGTTTGCCTGCCTGAACCTCACCCCCAAAATACTGTCTTCCTCCGTTCTCCATCAGAGCTGAAGTGGACAGCTAGGGGCCCAGGGAAGGCCTGTTCCGAGTTTCCTCCACAGCGCCGACTCCATCAGGCCTGTGCCCCCCCCCCCCCCCCCCCCGCCCCCCCCCCCCGCCCCACCCCATTGCCACCCTGTTCTGTGCCCCAGCGGGACCGACCCCCATGGCTGTGTCTTCTGGACCCCTAGAGGGATTGGAGGGAGGGAGGAGGGCGGCAGGGGGTCAGGTCCCCTGCTCCTTCCTGCAGCTGGGCCCCTCCTCCCTAGAGGCAGGCTCAGTGATACAGCCCCTCCCCCTCACCCCTCAGGCGCAGGACTGACTGCTTGTGCTGGCATGAGTTCCGGGGTGCCTCCCCTCCCCTGTTGGCACTCTCAATCCTGCCCACACCTCTGTGCCCAGCCCCCCTCATCGTGTGTCTTCAGAATCCCAGCCGCTGTGCTGAGTGAGAGCTGTCTTCTTGCAGAAGCCGACTTGGGGAGCCCAGCCCTGGGGGCCTGTGTGGTGGGCCACCCTCCCCTGCCCGCACTGGCAAGTCTGTGTTCCGAGAAGGCTCACGTCAGCCAGCAGGGGTCGTCCTAAACTAATCCTACCCTGTTTGATTGGCATGATGAATTTGGGCAGTTTCCTGAGCCTGGGTCACTTTTTCTCACTGCCTCTCATTCGTTATGCAACCTGGAGCAAGTCAAGGGACCTTCCTAAGCCTCAGCTATCTCATCTGTAAAGTGGGTATAACAAGACCTTCCCAGAGGCCACTCAGAGTGCTTCATCCCTAACAGTGGACTCTGTCTTTGGGGAGAATGAGGTTGGGCCTCTCATTCATTCATTCATACATGCATTCATACATTCATTCATACATTTATTCATATATTCAGGGACTGCCCTCTGGGCTTCCCAAAGTTCCAGACTCTGTGCCTGACCCATTATCCATCAGGTCAGAAGCAACTTCCTTCCCTTTTCTCCTTTCCTCCCAAGTAAGGATAATGACATAAAATAAAATGCATACATTTTAGGTCTATAGATCAACCACTTTTGACACATGTGTGCTTGCGTACACCCCAGTCGAGATATTTCCATACTCTGGAAAGTTCCTTCCGGTTTCCTTGAAGTCATCACCGCCCCCACCACCATCAAGCAACCTCTGATCTGATTTCCATCACTTCTCTCGCTTTGTCTCTATTTTCATTTTTCCTGGCGTATCCTTTATTCTTTAGAGCGCACATCTCCTCAGTAAAACCATACATTTGCCCACCTCCTATCATACCTTCTTTAGCCATTGCTGGTAAGGAACATACACACGGACACACACACGTGTGTGTGTGCCACACACACGCAACCCTTCCCCACGCACACATGCACACTCACGCACACATGCATTGCACAAACATAGAAATGCACACAAATATATTATGGGTTAAGCAAACTTTTCCAAGGCTCAAAAAGATAAAGGCCAAGGAGAACCAGACCCAGTGTTGCTTTCACCGAAGCCCTTCCTGCTGGTGCACACGTGAGCACACACACACACACACACACACACACACATGCAGCCCCCTGAGCTGAAAGCCATCGACGGTCGCCTCCCGCTGCCCTGTCAGAGTCAGCGCGAGGAGAGAAAAATCGGAATTCTTGCCCTGTCTCAAAAGTAAAAGGGACAAATTAGTTTCTTGTCAGTGCACTGCAATAAATACATTGTCATTTTATCCCCCAGTGAATCATAGCCTCCATTTCTCCCGTAACTATTATACAGTCTGCTGGCACTATATCACTTTTTGGTAATTTTATTTTCACCAATTGTTTTATGAAATTTTTGAGTTTTATGGACACTAAAACAAATCTAGCCTGCGAGTGTTATAGCCCTCTAAATCATCGGCAGGAAGTCTCAAGGTTCCTCCAGACTGTGGTGGAAGGAGGCTTAGGGAAGAAAGATTGCCCCTAGCTTATAAACTGAGCAAAAACCCAGAGATAAGTTTGTAAAAGGGACATAGATCATAGGGGTGAAGACTGGGTGTAAAACATCTCCCTGCTCAGCTCCTATAAGAATAAAAATGGACTTTTATTTAGCAGAAACACTGAAGCCGTTGAGGGAAGAAACACACAGTCTTATCCCCACTTTCTTCGCCACAAGAGCCCACGTTTCCCCTGGGGTTGGTGCAAGTCTGCTCACGCCAGGCGGCTTCCCAGGTGAGGGACCCTCTCCCGGATGCTGGGCAGCCCCGTGACGTCTGCCCCAAACACAACCCCCCACGAATGTCCAAGTCACACATCTGTGATGTCGGTGAACAAAGGGAAGAAACTGATTCGGAAGCACACGTGGGAAAAAACAAAAACAAAACCAAAAAATACCAACAGGAGGAGCATAGCTCAACTGATCTGAAAAAAGGCTCACCTTACCAGGTATTAAAATGCGTTATAAAGCTACAATAATAAAACCAGTATGTTGCTGGCGTAAGACTTGACAGACAAATCAATGGAATGAAATAGTCCTGAAGAAGAACCTAGTCCATGAAAAATGAAGGATTACATAGCAACGGAAGAAGGATGGATTATTCAGTAAATGTTATCTGTAAATCTGGTTGTTTAGAAAATAGTCCATTTAGATCTTCATCTCATTCTAGAGTTCAAAAAGTAAAAGCTAGAAACAATAGAAAGTTAAAAAAAAAAAAACCCAACACAATAAAGGGCGGGAAGAAAGGCTATATAAAGCATTCGATCTCTGGATGAGAAGGGCTTTAGCCATGACCTTGGCTTCCAGTGCGTTTACTTGCCTGTATCTCAAGATATATTTTCCAACTAAAGGCCAAAAGTCAAACTGATCAAACTTTTTTGACATATGTGACAACAAAAGGTTAATCTCTATAAATTGATAAAGGAAATCACTAGGACTTAATAGAATGGGCAAAGGATAAAACCCTACCGATCACTGAACGATAACTATAAGTATCTCCTAACATAGGAAAACATTTCCAACCACACTAGTTATGGTGGTTAATTTTATGTGTCAACTTGACCAGAGAATGGGGCTTCCAGACTTGTGGTCAGACATTATTCTGGGTATGTCTCTTTTTTTTTTTTTTGAGACAGAGTCTCACTCTGTTGCCTGGGCTTGAGTACCGTGGCATCAGCCTAGTTCACAGCAACCTCAAACTCCTGGGCTCAAGCAATCCTTCTGCCTCAGCCTCCCAAGTAGCTGGGACTATAGGCATGTGCCACCATGCCCGGGTAATTTTTTGTATATATATTTTTAGTTGGTCAATTAATTTCTTTCTATTTATAGTAGAGATGGGGTCTTGCTCTTGCTCAGGCTGGTTTCAAACTCCTGACCTCGAGTGATCCGCCCGCCTCAGCCTCCCAGAGTGCTATGATTACAGGAGTGAGCCATGTGTCTGTTTCTCGATGCGAATGACATCTGAACTGGTAGGCTGGGGAAAGCACCTGGCCCTCCCTGGTGCAGGTGGCCTCATCCAATCCGCTGGATGAGCCGGGAGACTCCTGCTGCCCAATGTCTTCACACTGGGACTTCAGTCTTTTGCTTTCCCACCTCTGGGCTCACATGGAACCACTGGCTCTTCTCGGGTCTCCAGCCTGTTGGCTTTACGACTGCAATGACGCCATCAGCTTTTCTGGGTCTCTGGCTGCCGACTGCAGGTTTTGGGGGCTCAGCCTCTACGTCGGCATGAGCCACTTCCCTCCACGAAATCTCTTTATCGACCTATATCTGTATCTCTCTTATTGGTTCTGCTTCTCTGGAGAACTCTAACACAGCAGTCATCAAGGAAACAGAAATCAAAATCCCGCCGACAGGCTAGTTCTTCTCACACCTCTTGTTTTGTGAGGATTCTCTTGGATTTTCCCCTTCAGCACCTAGACATTGTCAAGACCCTCCCAACTGAAAAAAACGATCTCTCTTTATTCCACAGCCTCGTCAAACGGCTCGCTCCTTGAGAGGGATCACAGCCTGGTTTCTTTAAACTGCCCTCATGACACGTCTCTACCTCCTCTGCCAGCTAGCCGTCAAGCCCGTCGAAGTGGCTTCCCATCTGCCTGACGTCCTGGCCAGGGGCCCCCTGGTCACTGCTCCGGGGGTGCGATGCTCAGGGACTTCCACGTGTTGGAAATCCCTGGGGCCTTGCAGCTCTCTCCTTAGCAGAGCCTTTGGGCGCATT
>VSMD01014654.1:0-19580 GCA_008750895.1 Mirza zaza
AGAGCGAGACCCCATCTCTACTATAAATAGAAAGAAATTAATTGGCCAACTAATATATATAGAAAAAGTTAGCCGGGCATGGTGGCACATGCCTGTAGTCCCAGCTACTTGGGAGGCTGAGGCAGCAGGATTGCTTGAGCCCAGGAGTTTGAGGTTGCTGTGAGCTAGGCTGACGCCACGGCACTCACTCTAGCCTGGGCAATAAAGTGAGACTCTGTCAAAAAAAAAAAAAAAAAATTCCTGAGAAACCATCTTAATTAATTACACTTGTACTTGACTTGTTCACTATCATTCACCTGGGATTTATTACTATTTATCTTTTCTCTGCCATTTCTTCTATTATATAATCTCTCTACATCTTCCATGAAGCAAAGCAAATAGAATGTTTGTTTTATACCTGTTTTTCTATTTTTATTTATTTATTTTTAGAGAGGGGATTTTGCTCTGTCACTCAGGCTGGAGTGCAGTGGTATAATCATAGCTCACTGCAACCTCAAACTCCTGGGCTCAAGTAATCCTCTTGCCTCAGCCTCGCAAGTAGCTATAGGTGACTACAGGTACATGCCATCATGCCCTGTTTTTCTGTTTCTTGACTAGCATACATATCCCACTAATCTGACTTTTGCCTTCCCTGATTGAACTCCCATACAGTAAGTCATCTTTAGATAAGAAATCTTCCAATTGCACACAGAAACCTTTAAAAATATTAAAAAGCCTTTTTTTTTCAAATTCAAAAAATTAACATTTTTTTACACCCACACCTTAAAAGGTTCTTATTTCACTTCATGGGAATAACCTGAATCACCCTTCTGTTATAGTGGTGACCTTGACTGATTGATGAATTATTCATATTTTCAGTTACTCTTGTTTAATTGTACTGATCTAAACTTTATTTAAAAGATAGAGCCAAGTCTATTAGTTACTCTTTACTTAGAGACTAATGTGTAGAACACTAGCGCCATGTACTCTAGGTTAGCGTCAGACTATCTTCAAAGCAGGTTGGCTGGCAGGGCACGGTGGCTCACGCCTGTAATCCTAGCAGTCCGGGAGGCCAAGGCGGGTGTATCATTAGAGCTTAGGAGTTCGAGACCAGTCTGAGCAAGAGCGAGACCCCATCTCTACTAAAAAAACAAAAAGAAATTAGCTGGACAACTAAAAAATATATATATAAAAAATTAGCTGGGCATGGTGGCGCATGCCTATAGTCCCAGCTACTTGGGAGGCTGAGACAGGAGGATTGCTTGAGCCCAGGAGTTTGAGGTTGCTGTGAGCTAGCCTGATGCCATAGCACTCTAGCTTGGGCAATAGAGTGAGACTCTGTCTCAAAAAAAAAAGGCTGGCTTAGATTCTCTGAAGCTATATCACGAGGCAAAATGTTCAGCCATTGTTTTTGCTATCCTCTCCATCTTAAAAAACAGAAAAGACAAGATTACTTCATAAGCCACCAGAAGGCTGGGAGATTAGCTGTAATTATCCTATTTATTATCCTGTTTTGCATCCAATGGAAAAGACAAAAGTGCAAATAAATTTACACGAATCTGGTAGAAATCAGTCTTTTCAATAGTGGGTGGGCAGAATAAAGGTTGTAAGAACTAACTGGTGTTTCTTCAATCTTTTTCCTCTTTTTATAGAAACTGCCTCTGGCTAAAAGATACCAAGTGATATTTTATTTATGATTTTTTTTTCTCCCTTTGATTCTTTAGTTACAGAAGAATTGCCTCCTTTCTCTTTGCAGTGACCGGATCCTCCAAGATGTTCCGTTTAACAGGCAAGTGATAGCCCTAGAACTTAAAATGGGGCAAAACAGAATTTTAGAAATCTGCCTTGGGTCATTTCTTACTATTTATTTTTAGGATATCCCTGGTGTAAGATTAATTGAGTAGGTGGGATTGTGGGTTGCTTTATAGAATGCTAAATCAACTTTCTCTAATTCAGTACTTTGATATTCATAGTATTAATTGGCCCATGTTTTAATAATCCTTTGCTTAAGAATTTATATTGGTTATAATTTTTAGAATATCCATATGACATTGTGGGCTCTGAGCATTATTATCCCCATTCAAAAGGTGAAGAAACTGAGGTAATATATTCATTATCTTGACTGTAGTTTTGTGACTAATAACTGCAATGTTAGACTAGGCTCTTCTGGTTCTAGGTCCAGTGTTCTTTTTTCTGTAACATACCTCTTATTATTATCATTATTCAATATTGAATTATGGAAGAAACTTTTTGAGCAGAGGTTAAGGGAGGGCATATAGCTGGGTTCCATTAAGTATAAAGGGGTCCTTGTTTTCTAAGATGTTGTAATTTGGGAGCTAAAAAGGTGATTTTCTTCATTTTACTATTTTAAAGTGTAATTTTTAAATAATGGCATTTTGAAAAAGAAATTTACACTTCATAATTTAATGAAAAGTCTTTTTCTCAGGCAGCAATTTTACTGTGATTTACTTTTTTATTTTTTTAAATATGAAATGCTTTATGAATTTACATGTCATCCCTGCACAGGGACCATGCTAATCTCTGTATTATTTCAATTTTAGTATATGTGCTGCCAAAAGGAGCACTGTGATTTACTTTTACTTGAATAACAGAGTATACTGTTACCTGGCATAGCTAAAGAATGAGATATTCTATTTTTCATTTGAAATAAATTATTTGGATAAAAATATAACTACATGTATATCATGTAGACTGCTAATTTTATTTTGTAAATAGTGAGCCTGTGCAGTGAGGTCAAAGATAGGAAAGACAGAGTCACTCTCCTGAAAGCTGTAATCTAGGCCAGTGTTGGCAAATATTTTCTTAAAGGGCTAGATTGTAAATATTTTCGGGTCAAAGGGTCTCTGTCACAACTACTTAGCTCTGCCACTGTATGTCAAAAACAGTCATAGACAATATATAAGCAAATAGGTGTGTCTGTGTTCCAATAAAACTTTACAAAACAGACAGCTAGGTTCACAGGCTACAGTCTGGCCAATGCACTCTGCTAGAATTGACCCTCTTTGTGGTCAGAGGCTGTGCTTGGTTCATGTCTTTGTTTCTAATGCTTGAGTAGATGTTTAATGGATGGATAGAGGAAAGACTGAATGAGTATAACATGAGACAGAATTTTTCATAGAAGAGTTGTTGATGGAATACATTGTGCTTCCACACTAGAAAGGAAAGATTCCATATGATTGGTGATCATTAAAGACTTCTTGTGGCCAGGCGCGGTGGCTCAGGCTTGTAATCCTAGCACTCTGGGAGGCTGAGGCGGGCGGATTGCTCAAGGTCAGAAGTTTGAAACCAGCCTGAGCAAGAGCGAGACCCCATCTATACTATAAATAGAAAGAAATTAATTGGCCAATTAATATATATACAAAAAATTAGCCAGGCATGGTGGCGCATGCCTGTAGTCCCAGCTGCTTGGCAGGCTGGTTTCGAACTCCTGACCTCGAGGTATCCGCCCGCTTCGGCCTCCCAGAGTGCTAGGATTACAGGCATGAGCCACCACGCCCGGCCTGGAAAATGTCTTAAAAGGAAAGAATGTTTTGATTTTCTTTTTTGTTTGATGGGCAGTATGCTATATAATACCCAAAATTGGTTTAAAAAATATTTCCATTAGCTATTTTTATTTAAAATAAGTATTTGAGGCCGGGTGTGGTGCCTCACGCCTGTAATCCTAGCACTCTGGGAGGCCAAGGCAGGCGGATTGCTCAAGGTCAGGAGTTCAAAACCAGCCTGAGCAAGAGCAAGACACCGTCTCTACTATAAATAGAAAGAAATTAATTGGCCAACTAATATATATAGAAAAAATTAGCCGGGCATGGTGGTGCATACCTGTAGTCCCAACTACTCGGGAGGATGAGGCATTAGGATTGCTTGAGCCCAGGAGTTTGAGGTTGCTGTGAGCTAGGCTGACGCCACAGCACTCACTCTAGCCTGGGCAACAAAGTGAGACTCTGTCTCAAAAAAAAGGCAAAGAAGACTGGATTTGGAATTGCTTGTCAAATTCTGAACCTATGAAGAGTAAATATTTCAACTTTGGATTACAAAACTCCATTTATGATTTTAAAATACAATTGAAATAAAAATGATTAAATTTTAAAAAAACTAATATGTATGAAGCATTTAATATTGCCAGTAACTGTGCTAAAGTGTTTTGTATATGTTTATTCAGTCCTCAACAATCCCGTGAAATTGTTACTCTTGTAATCCTCATTTTACAGGTGAGGAAATAGAGGCACAGAAAGGTTTAGTAACTTGCTCAAGGTAATAAGATAAAAATAGCAAATTCTAGACTTAGATGCAGACTGACTCCAGAGCCTATTCTTTTTATATCCCTGCTATAGTGCTTTTCTTTCTTTCTTTCTTTCTTTCTTTTTTTTTTTTTTTTTTTTTTTTGAGACAGAGTCTCACTCTGTTGCCTGGGCTAGAGTGCCAAGGCATCAGCCTACCTCACAGCAACCTCAAACTCCTGGACTCAAGCAATCCTTCTGCCTCAGCCTCCTGAGTAGCTGGGACTACAGGCATGCGCCACCATGCCCGGCTAATTTTTTCTATATATTTTTAGTTGTCCAGCTAATTTCTTTCTATTTTTAGTAGAGATGGGGCCTCACCCATGCTCAGGCTGGTCTCGAACTCCTGAGCTCAAAGGATCCACCCACCTCAGCCTCCCAGAGTGCTAGGATTACAGGTGCGAGCCACCGCACCCGTCCTGCTATAGTGCTTTGAAGATAAAATTTGGTTGAGTTGTTTTGTGTTGTAGGAACTGCATGAATAAAGGCACAGAGGAATTTAATAGTATTATAATACTAATAATAATCAAGTGCTTATTATTATATGCCAAATCATGTGCTAAGTCTTAAGCATATATGTAATATCATTTAATCCTCATAACAAGCCTATAGAATAGGTTTTATTAATAGGTTATTGTTATAATAGATTATTAATAGGTTATTAACAGGTTATTGTACAGATAGGAATATCAAAGTTAAGAGAGATTAAGGAACTTGCCCATGGTCCCAAAGTCAGTAAATGGTGGAGCTGATATTTAAATGTAGGCTGACTCTAAAATGTGTGATTTTCTTAATGACTTGACTGCATTGCTTCACATGGTAAAATAATTTGCTTTATTATTATCATTAACATTAAGTAGAACTAGAATTCAAACCCAGGAATCTGTACTCCTCACCACTAGGCTTTTTTTTTTTTTTTTTTTGAGACAGAGTCTTGCTGTGTTGCCCTGGGTAGAGTGCAGTGGCGTCATCATAGCTCACTACAATCTCGAACTCCAGGGCTCAGGCAATCTTCTTGCCTCTCTGGGACTACAGGCATGCACCACAACGGCTAATTTTTCTATTTTTAGTAGAGACAGGGTCTTGCTCTTGCTCAGGTGGGTCTCAAAACTATGAGTTCAAGCAATCCTGCTTCAGCCTCCCAAAGTGTTAAGATTATATACATGAGCACTGTACCCAGCCACCACTAGAGTATATTACCTCATACTTGTGGGCATGTGTGGGGACTAATGAGCATTCCAATTGGCAGTAAGCATAGGGTAGATGGGAAAGAAGATTTGAAAGTATGACCCCATGCTGAAGTCCTAGGATGCTGTGAGTACAGGAGTGACATCATACCTATGTCCTCTGGCAGTTTTATTTATTTCTAATGTGCAGGCACAAATTGAAGGGAAAGCAATGGAGACAGAGACGCCAATTAGGAATTTACTATAGAAGAACACCCAAAAGGGCCTGATCCAGAGATAGCCTTGGGAATAGAAAGAAGGTAATAGTAAATTTGAGGGAAGTTGCAGAGAAGTAATCCACCTCAATATAATCAGTTAGCCAACATGTATTAAACACTATTTATGTGTCAGTCAACTGTATTGAGTGCTTGGCATAAAGGATTAAATAGGATATGGTCCCCTCCCTCAAGGAACTCACAAGCCAGTGGGGGATTCAGGTGAGTCTATAGTAATGATCACAGATCTCTGACAGTTAGAAAGAAAGCACTAAGGAGATGAGAAGGCAGTGATAAACTCAACAAGAAAACCTTCTCAAAGGATTTTATATTTGAGCTGAGTCCTGAAGGATGAGATTATAGGTAAGATAATCATGTATTCTTTGATGTCATCTTGATTTTTCTCTTTATCTCATATCCTACATTCAGTCCTTTGGCAAATCCAGCTCTGTCTTCATAATATATCCAGAATTCGATTATTTCTTTTCACTTCCATTTCTACCTCTTGAGCTAGATTAAAAGTGATTTCTCTTCTGAATTATTGCAGTAGCCTCTGAACTGCTCTCCTGCTTCTGTCCTTGTCCTCCTGAAGTTTATTCTGAACAGAGGTGATAAAATATGTCAGTTCATATCATATCCCTGCTCAGAAGCCTTCCATGTCTTTCCATCTTGTTTAGAGTAAATGCTGATTCTTTACTAAGACACTGTATGATCTGGTTCCCCTATTACCTTTAACTTTATCTCTTAGAACTCTTCCCCTACTTCTCTATTCCCTGGCCTTACTGGCCTCCATGCTATTTCTTGAAACCTTCAGGCACACCCCAACTTTAGTGCCATTGTATTTCCTATTCCTTCAGCCTGGAGTGCTTTTCCCCTAGACATCCACATGGGTAGCTCTCTTACTTCCTCAAAAGTTTCAGTCAGTTAGCTGGTGTGGTGATGGTTGCCTATTATCCTACCTACTCAGGAGGCTGAGAAAGGAGGATCACTTGAGCCCAGGAGTTTGAGGATGCAGTGAGCTATGATGATGCCACTGCACTCATGCCCAGGCAACAGAGCAAGACTCTGGAGACCCTGTCTCAAAAAAAGAAAAAAAAAAGAGGCTTCAATGAGGCCTTCCCTAGCTGCTCTACATAAAATTTCATTTAATATCTTCTCTTTTCCTGCCTTATTTCTTTGCTCTATAGCATATGTCAGTACTTAACCATACCATATATTTAACTTATTAATCTATTTTCTGTCTTCCTTATTAGAGTGTAAGCTTTTTGAGAAAGGGACATTTTTCTGTTTTTTTTTTTTTTCAATACTCTATCTCTAACACTAAGAACAATATCTGGTTCAAAGCAGGGGCTTAATAAATGTTTGTAAATGAATGTTGTTATTGTGCTAGGTGCTATGAGGAACCCAGAAAATATTTAAATTATAACTACAGTATAGAAATATATAATAGAAATATGTTCTAATTCTAGAAGATGAAATGCCAGATATTTTAAATCATATTTTCCAAACTCTTCTGTCTTAACAAAATTTTCTCAGCATTAATAATTGGCATCATCTCTAAAGCACTAAGTGTACTTGTTATTCTCTGTGAGTTAAGAGGAATTTTGCCTTTCCTTCTCACCTATAGCATCAGTTCCCAGCTGGAGCTCTGAAACTGTGCCTGGGACTCCAGGATATGTTGATGAAACCCTTTGTGTGTTTTCAGATTTGAAGCAGCCAAGCTTGTCATGCAGTGGCTCTGCAACCATGAGGATCAAAACATGCAAAGGATGGCAGTTGCTATCATTTCCATCCTGGCTGCCAAGGTACCTGAATTCTTGCTGAGTAATTTTTCTATACACAGCTGTTTCTCATTACATTCCCCAAAATATGTGTGCCAGAAAGATTAGTAAATCTCTCTGTTAGCCTGCTTATTCAAGCTGCATTCAATAATGCAGAATTCTAGTCTGACCTTTAGAATCCATTACAGTGAATGATACTGAACTCACACTGGTGAGTTCTTGGACATTTACTTTGTTTTATGCTTATTTGCAGCTTTCTACAGAACAAACTGCACAACTTGGTGCTGAGCTCTTCATTGTCAGGGTAAGTCTATTTTGTCCTGCATATGGGGCAGTAGATAGTATTCATTTTTGTTGTTTTCAGGCAGTATTGTGTATATTCTGATGTTTGTTTGTTTGTTTATTTATGAGACAGTGTCTCACTCCATTGCCCTGAGTAGAGTGCCATGGTGTCAGCCTAGCTCACAGCAATCTCAAACTCCTGGGCTTAGCAATCCTTCTGTCTCAGTAATTTTGGCTGGAGTTATATTCACAGATTTTAAGGAAGTAGTCTACTCTTGCTTTAGAGAGAAATTAGGCTTAGTTTAAGGAGGAATTAGTATTAGTAGTGATGATGATTATAGCTAGTTTTTTTTTCTACTCTTAACTGCAATCTACAGTTGAGGGAACAAAGAATGAAATTGGTAAACAGGCTGGGCGTGAGTGGCTCACGCCTGTAATCCTAGCACTCTGGAAGGCCAAGGCGGGCAGATCACTCAAGGTCAGGAGTTTGAAACCAGCCTGAGCAAGAGCGAGACCCCATCTCTACTAAAAATAGAAAGAAATTAATTGGCCGATTAAATATATATAGAAAAAATTAGCCAGGCATGGTGGCGCATGCCTGTAGTCCCAGCTACTCAGGAGGCTGAGGGAGAAAGATTGCTTGAGTCCAGGAGTTCGAGGTTGCTATGAGCTAGGCTGATACCATGGCACTCTAGCCCAGGCAACAGAGTGAGAGACTCTGTCTCAAAAAAAAAAAAAAAAAGTGTTAATCATTTTGCCTTTGTTATTTACAGGTGATTAAATTGAAGGTATGATCAGAATAATATAGGAGTATTTGTGAAAATCTTATACTTTTTTCTTGTTGAGGGAAAGTCCAATCCAAGGTGCTGTTTGTTGTACTTACAAGAACCTTTACAGGAAATACTTTAAGCTATGAGACTAATCCTTATCAACTTGTGGTTATTAACAACCACAAATTGTAATAATTCAAAAATGAAAAATTAATTGTTTTCCTTTTTCAGCAACTTCTTCAAATAGTGAAGCAGAAAACCAATCAAAATTCAGTGGACACTACGTTGAAGTTTACCTTGAGTGCACTTTGGAACCTCACAGATGAATCCCCAACCACTTGTAGACACTTTATTGAAAACCAAGGGTTAGAACTCTTCATGAGGGTTCTAGAGGTTAGAATGGAAATTTAGCTTACAGTTTTGCTATTTATTGATTTACTTATTTAAGCATTTGTTATACTTGGTTTTTTAGATATTTATAATTTTCACGTTCTTTTTACAGTCTTTTCCAACTGAATCATCTATTCAGCAGAAAGTTCTAGGACTTTTGGTAAGATATAAGCATTTCCTGCTAAGTTTTCAAGCTGTAATATTTTTTCTGTCTGAGGTAATACATTGAAAGTTGCTGCTGTGATATTTTCAAACACTTAATGACATTGGAAAATACATACAATATAATTATTAAATTTAAAAAGGCTATAAAACTATATATATTAAGATTTTTTGCCACATTTTAAGAAAAATATAAATATACATGCTTTTCCTTATATTTTTTGATATTTTGCAAAGTTTCACACTGAGCATCTTTCACTTTTGTAATGAGAAAAAAAAAGATCTCATTTAAAAAAAAGTCATTGACTTACCAGTGTTCTTAAATGCTATGTTTGATAGTTAATGGCTACTTAAA
The DNA here is from genome assembly GCA_008750895.1 of Mirza zaza. Taxonomy (NCBI): domain Eukaryota; kingdom Metazoa; phylum Chordata; class Mammalia; order Primates; family Cheirogaleidae; genus Mirza; species Mirza zaza. The sequence goes on from VSMD01014654.1 coordinate 9,459, forward strand.
GGACTGCTTATTGAGCATGGTGGCTCATGCCAATGAACCCAGTACTTTGGGAGGCCAAGAGGGGAGGATGGATCACTTGAGACCAAAAATTCAGGACTAGCCTGGGCAACATAGCAAGACCCTATCTCTAAAAAAAATTGTTTTCTTAATATATTGGATATAAGTTAAGATGAGCCCTCTAGGATTTTGAGACAAAAATGAAGGATCAAATGTTTTGTCAACTTAAATCACCACAATAGGCAAAGTGCTATTGTGGCAAAAGCCATTTTATTTTATTTTATTTTATTTTTTATTTTATGTTTTTGAAACCCTGGGCTAGAGTGCTGTGGCGTCCTCCTAGCTCATGGCAACCTCAAACTCCTGGGCTCAAGTGATCCTCCTGCCTCAGCCTCTGGAGTATCTGGGACTACAGGCATGCACCACCATGCCTGGCTAATATTTTCTATATATTTTTAGTTGTCCAGCTAATTTCTTTCTATTTTTAGTAGACATGGGGTCTCGCTCTTTCTCAGGCTGGTCTCTAACTCCTGAGCTCAAACGATCTACCCGCCTCAGCCTCCCAGAGTGCTAGGATTACAGGTGTGAGCCACTGTGCCAGGCCAGCAAAAGCCATTTTAGAGCAGACCTCTGCTCTCGAGGAATTAGATTATAGGAGGTATAGATAAATGAGTTAAAAAATAAAAGTTGATGTTTATTTTCCCACATGCAAGAGTATGAAATATTGAACAGTGAGGCGATGAATTTTTGGGAAAGCTGAGGGTTAGCATATAAGGAGGAGCTATTTATTCATTGTAGCTTTAGTTATGTAAAGTAAAAAATGGAAAACAACCTAAATGCCAATAATAGAGGAAATATCAAATAAATTATAGTATTTGGTTGTTTTATTCAGGGCTCATATAATTATTAGATAGAATAATCATTATTCTATTTAGATTATTAGATAGAAGTAGAAGTTGTTGGCTTAGTCAGCTGAACAGGAAAGGGGGAATTTAAGGATTTGGAAAGATCTCCTAGGACTTTAAAAATATCTTTTTTTAAATTTCAAAAGGAATACATGTTTATTATAACTAGTGAAACAGTGCAAAAATGTATTTTAAATGATTAAAACTCTGTCCCCAGGCCGGGCACGGTGGCTCACGCCTGTAATCCTAGCTCTCTGGGAGGCCAAGGCGGCAGATCATTTGAGTTTAGGAGTTTGAAACCAACCTGAGCAAGAGCGAGACCCCATCTCTACTATAAATAGAAAGAAATGAATTGGCCAACTAATATATATAGAAAAAATTAGCCCGGCATGGTGGTGCTTGCCTGTAGTCCCAACTACTCGGGAGGCTGAGGCAGTAGGATTGCTTGAGCCCAGGAGTTTGAGGTTGCTGTGAGCTAGGCTGATGCCATGGCACTCACTCTAGCCTGGGCAACAAAGTGAGACTGCGTTTCCAAAAAAAAAAAAAACTCTGTCCCCAACCTTCCATTATTTTCATCTCCATGAGATAATTAATATTAATACAAGTTGATATGCTTCCTTCTATATCTTTATTACCTTATAATTAAAACTGTTTTTCAATAATTTATTTTGAGATATTGATTCTAGTGTAATTCTTTGTGATCAGAGAATATCCTTTGTTTTATTTGAGTCTTTTTGAATTTATTGAGATTTGTGTATGGCACAGGGCATGGTTTATTTTTGTAAATGTTCCATGTGTACTTGAGAAGAATATGTATTGTGCTGTTATTGGGTGCAGTGTTCTATAAATGGCAATCAAGTCTAGTTGATATTGTACAAGTCTACCATATCCTTACTGATTTTCTGCCTACCTGTTCTATCAATTATTGACAAAGGAGTTTTGAAATCTCTGACAATAATTGTGGATTTATCTGTTTTTGCTTCATATATTTTAAAACTCTCTTTTAGATGGATAAACATTTAGAATTATGTCCTCCTGATTAATGGATCCCTTTGCCATTAGGAAATGACTTTCTTTATCCCTGGTAATATTCTTTGCTTTGAAATCTACTTTGATACTAAGATAGTCATTCCAGCTTTTTTTGGACCAGTATTAGTGGGTTATATCTTTTTTCATCCTTTTACTTTTAACCTATATTTGTCTTTATATGTAAAGTGTCTTTCTTATAGATAGCATATATTTTGCATTTTGCTTTTTAATCCAATTTGACAATTTGGTTTTTTATTTTGGGGTATTTAGATAACTTACATTTACTGATTTTTTTTAAATTTAGAAATAATTATATATGTTTATGGGATACAATGTAATTTTATTTTTATTTTTATTTATTTTTTTGAGACAGAGTATCACTTTGTTCCCCAGGCTAGGGTGAGTGCCATGCTGTCAGCCTAGCTCACAGCAACCTCAATCTCCTAGGCTCAAGCGATCCTCCTGCCTCATCCTCCTGAGTAGCTGGGACTACAGGCGCGCGCCACCATGCCCGGCTAATTTTTTGTATATATATTTTTAGTTGGTCAATTAGTTTCTTTTGATTTTTTTAGTAGAGACGGGATCTTGCTCAGGCTGGTTTCGAACTCCGGACCTTGAGCGATCCACCCACCTCGGCCTCCCAGAGTGCTAGGTTTACAGGCATGAGCCACCACGCCCAGCCCGATGTAATGTTTTGATGTTTGTGTAAATTGTCGAATGATTAAATCAAGCTAGTTAATATAGCCATCACCTCACATATTTAACATTTTTTGTGATGAGAGCATTTATTCTTAGCAATTTTCAAATGCATAATGCATTATTATTAGCTAATAGTCATGCTGTATAATAGATCTCAAAAATTTATTCCTCCTGTCGAACTGAAACTTTGTACCCTTTCACCAACATCTCTCCATTCCCCCCCTCACCATTCCTAGCCCCTGGGATCATCATTCTACTCTCTACATCTATAAGTTAGACATTTTAGATTCTACATGTAAGTGATATCATATAGTATTGTCTTTCCATGGTTGTCAGTGTTGTCACAAATAACAAGATTTCCCTCTTTTCTAAGGCTAAATAGTATTCTATTGTGTATTCATCCCATATTTTGCAAATTCATCCATCCCTTGATGGACACTTAGGTTGATTCTATAACTTGGTTGTTATGAATAAAACCATGATAAATAAGGGAATACAGATATCTCTTTGACATACTGATTTTTTTTTTTTTTAAGACAGAGTCTCGCTTTGTTGCCCAGGCTAGAGTGAGTCCCGTGGCATCAGCCTAGCTCACAGCAACCTCAAACTCCTGGGCTCAAGCAATCCTCCTGCCTCAGCCTCCCAAGTAGCTGGGACTACAGGCATGCGGCGCCATGCCCGGCTAATTTTTTTCTATATATATTAGTTGGCCAATCAATTTCTTTCTGTTTATAGTAGAGATGGGGTCTCGCTCTTGCTGAGGCTGGTTTTGAACTCCTGACCTTGAGCAATCCGCCCGCCTCGGCCTCCCAGAGTGCTAGGATTACAGGCGTGAGCCACCGTGCCTGGCCAATTCCTTTAGATTTTTATCCAGAAGTGGGATTGCTGGATCCATATGTAGTATATTTTTAATTTTTTAAATGTGATTATTGATATGGTTAAATTTGAGATCATCACCATGGTATTTGTTTTGTTTGTCTCATGTGTTCTTTGTTTTTCCCTCTTTTTCTGACTTCTAAGAGGATTGAGTATTTTTTATGATTCCATTTTATCTCGTTTCTTGGCTTAATAGCTGTATCTCTTTGCTTTGTTATTTTAATGATTGCTTTGGGTTCATAGCATAGATCTTTTTTTTTTTTTTTTTACAAGGGGATCTTTATTTTATTTTATTTTTATTTATTTATTTGTTTATTTTTTTGAGACAGAGTCTCACTTTGTTGCCCAGGCTAGAGTGAGTGCCGTGGCGTCAGCCTAGCTCACAGCATCCTCAAACTCCTGGGCTCAAGCAATCCTTCTGCCTCAGCCTCTCGAGTAGCTGGGACTACAGGCACGTGCTGCCATGCCCAGCTAATTTTTTGTATATATATTAGTTGGCCAATTAATTTATTTCTATTTATAGTAGAGATGGGGTCTCGCTCTTATTCAGGCTGGTTTCGAACTCCTGACTCGAGCAATCTGCCCACCTTGGCCTCCCAGAGTGCTAGGATTACAGGCTTGAGCCACCACGCCGGCCTGATACTTTTTTCTTGTGTGCAGTTACTTGCAGATCAAGTTGCTGCTTTTGAAACTTGTTCATTTTACCCTAGGGCTATTGTATAATTTAGCCCTACTACTATCAAATGCTTTGCTTATTATGAATTCTCTTCACTCTATTTAGTGGGAATGTGAACTCTTTCTAGCCCTGAGTGACTTTGGGATTTGTTTGGTACCACTTCCTAGTATTTCTTTCCCTAGCCTCATGGAGTTTCATCCCACATCATTACTCAGCCAAAGATTTAAAGGGCCCCCTGTACAGGTTGTGTGCACTCTCTTGCTCTCTGAGTGTGGGCCTTTTTCCTTTCCAGTACTCTGTTCTACAAAGTTTTGCTGCTTGACTACCCTAAAATGTGATCTCTATCTCAACAAAACTACCAGGTTTTCTGTAGGTTCTTCTTTACTGCAATCTGGAGACTGTACCGTTTGAATACTTTCTCTCAGGGAAATACTTTACTTTCACCTTCCTGCATTGCCTATTGTCTAGGGTCTGAAAACAGTTCTTTTAGCCATTTACCCTACATAGTACTTTAAATTTTCTTTTTTTCTTTTTTTTTAAGGCCCCACCACCACCACCACCCACCCACCAATCTCTGAGGCAGGGTGGGAATGGAGGTGTACTCACTTAATTTTTATATCTTCTTTTATTCTAGAACAATATAGCTGAAGTACAAGAATTGCATTCTGAATTAATGTGGAAGGATTTCATAGACCACATCAGTAGTCTCCTACACAGTGTTGAAGTGGAAGTCAGTTACTTTGCAGCTGGAATTATTGCCCATTTAATATCGAGAGGTGAACAAGCTTGGACATTGAGTCGTAGCCAGAGGAATTCTCTTCTGGATGATTTGGTATGGTCACTTGGTGTTTTCTGGATGATTTGGCATGGTCACTTGGTATTTTCTGGAAGCATACAAACAATATTTATAGTAGTTAAACTATTAGAGCCTCAGAACGTAATAAATAATGCTATGCTAAATAAATATTGTAATCCTTTCTTGTGTGTCTTGTGTCTTCCAGCATTCAGCAATTTTGAAATGGCCAACTCCAGAATGTGAGATGGTAGCATACAGGTAAAACAGTAACCTAGTCTTTTGCCTGCATGGAGATCATTTCTACTAGATGCATAATTTTTCTCTCAGGCATCTATCTTAGTAATGGCTTTCACAGAAGCAAAGTATTTTGACTTCTTTCTGCCATTTATCATATGTCCTTCCTTCCTTCCTCCCACATTTATTGAAGACAAGTGCCCAAGTGCCCAGGATTTGTTCTTTGCTCTTGAATTCTTTTTTTTCTTTTTCCCCAAGACAAGGTCTCAGTCTGTTGCCTAGGCTAGAGTACAGTGGTGTCATCATAGTTCACTGCAACGTCAAACTCCTGGGCTCAAGCAATCCTCCTGCCTCAGCCTCCCACATAGCTGGTACTACAAGGGCACACAACTATACCAGGCTAATTTTTTCTATTTTTGGTAGAAATGGGGTCTTGCTATGTTGCTTAGGCTGGTCTTGAACTCCTGGCCTCCAAGGATCTTCCTGCCTCAGCCTCCCAAATTTCTAGGATGACAGGGATGAGCCACTGTACCTGGCCTCCTGTTGAAATTCATAGATGAACAAGATATGATACCTGCACACAAGAATCTTATATCCTAGTGAGGGAGATCAAATGTGAATCAGAGGCCAGGGCGGTAGCTCACACCTGTAATCCCAGCACTTTGGGAGGCCGAGTCAGGATGATCGCTTGAGGCTAGGAGTTCAAGACCAGCCTGAGCATGAGCAAGACCCTGTCCTAACAAAAACTTTTAAAAATTGGCTGTATGTGGTGGATACTTAGGAGGCTGAGTTAGGAAGATTGTTGGGCCCAGGAGTTGGAGGCTACAGTGAGCTATGATGGCACCACTGCACTCCAGCCTTGGTAACACTTTTATTTTGGGGAACACAATGAGACCCTGTCTCTTTAAAAAAAAAAAGGTGAATCAGATATGAATCACCCTTAGGCTAGAATATTATGAAATTAAAGGTTAAAGCGCTTATATCCACACTGGAAAATGGTAAAAAGCTTCCAGAGGAAGTGAGTTGTGAGCTGAGCTGAGTTTTGAAAGCTAATTAAGTAGAGGTAGGATATTTTAGGAAGAGAATATAATGTATCAATGCAAAGAGCTCTAAAACAACATGACACACTGAAGGGACTTAGAAGTAGCACCAGATTCAGTTGGGGAAAGTGCATAGTGAATGCCTAACTCTGTTTATGACAGGTGACTTCATAGCTAAGTTATTAATTACCTGGAATATTTCAGGTTGCTGCATAATTAATTTCATTACAACTTATTTTTGCTGTGTGGTTCATAAATTCTGATACTGCCAACATTTTTGACTTCTCCAACTTACATTCTATGCATTTTTGTTTATAACAGAAATAGAGAGGATAATTCATGGTGTTCTACCAGCTAGTCGTCACCTAACTTCTCCATTTCTTAGTTTCTAAACCAGGGTATACTAGTCTTCAAATATAGCTTTTGAACAATTTTTTTTCTTTTTTAGTACCGTGTTCTTGTCACCCTCATCTTCTGTACTGAGACATATCTGAATGCAATCTTCTCTGAAATGGCTAAGACAAAGAAAAGGTGTTCTATAGTTCGTTTATATTAGTCTAGATATAATAGGATGAAGTTTTGAAAATAAAAAGTTTAAGAATCACTGCTTTAGAAAGTAATGTTAAGTATGGGATGTAACTTTGATATTTTCTTTTGAACTTTAGGTCCTTTAATCCATTTTTCCCATTACTTGGCTGTTTCACAACACCAGGAGTCCAGCTATGGGCAGTCTGGGCCATGCAACATGTCTGCAGCAAGAATCGTATGTACCACGAAAGAGAACTATGGTTCCTTTTTCAAGTGAAATTCTTTCACAGGAAAGCCATTTCTAAATTGTATGGTTGAAGTGATTTTTAAGGACATTGCCTTTTAAAGATACCATGAGAATCTTTAGTTATGAACCAAATGTGTTCTTTCAGAATGAGTTTGAAAATACTAGGTACTGAATAACAATGGTGAATGAGACACTGTTCTAACCTCATGGAATTTAAAGATTAAGAGCCTACAGTGAATCCATTTGTTGAATAAAAGGTCTTAAATAGATCTACTGTTTATGATACATTCCAATGCCCAATTCTTATCTGTTCAAGATGTAACTCTCAGCACCCATGGTCTCTGGAGAAGCAAAACATTTAAATCAGGTTTCATATCATTCTTTTTAAAGATCATGATATAACTCTTTTTCAGTTATTTATTAATATAAACTCTTACATGGAAGGCATACGTTGGAAAGCAAAAAAAAAAAAAGAATAGAAAATGAGAAAAAAATAATATAAACTCATTCCGGCCGGGCGCAGTGGCTTATGCCTGTAATTCTAGCACTCTGGGAGGCCAAGGCGGGCGGATTGCTCGAGGTCAGGAGTTCGAAACCAGCCTGAGCAAGAGTGAGACCCCATCTCTACTATAAATAGAAAGAAATTAATTGGCCAACTAATATATATAGAAAAATTTAGCCGGGTTGGTGGCACATGCCTGTAGTCCCAGCTACTCGAGAGGCTGAGGCAGCAGGATTGCTTGAGCCCAGGAGTTTGAGGTTGCTGTGAGTTAGGCTGATGCCATGGCACTCACTCTAGCCTGGGCAACAAAACAAGACGCTGTCTCAAAAAAAAAAAAAACTCATTCCACAAATGATGTGACACAAGAAACACGTAGAACCATTTTCATAGTAAAGTATAAATTAATAGTTTTTTACATTAAAAATCAGGACCAAGGAAAAATAATTTTTAGAAAATTAAAAGGTAAAGGGAAAATAGTATAATGTAGATCCATAGGCCATATATAATGATACATATACTTTTGTGGCTGGGTTGCATAAATAGTAAGCTACATGGTTCTCCATATAAGGGGGGAAAGCATCCTACAGGGAGCAGCAGGGAAGTAAAGCTTTTATGAGCAGTTAACTACAAATTAAATTTCTTATATAGAACCTTAATAGGGGATATATTATAAAGTGCCTTATATACGAGACGTGAGAGTTGTTTCTAACAGTATATTTATAGTGATGGCAGCAACATTTTATGAGAATATTTCTTGTGTTCTTTGATGAAAAGACAGGAGGATCACTTGAGCCTAGGAATTTGAGGCTAGCCTTGGCAGCATAACAAGACCTCATCTTTTAATAACCAACAAACAAAAACACCTAATACTGCTAATGTGTAACTCATGCTGAGCAAAAGTAGACACAAAAGAATATATACTAGGCCAGGCGTGGTGGCTCACGCCTGTAATCCTAGCACTCTGGGAGGCTGAGGCGGGAGGATCGCTCAAGGTCAGGAGTTCGAAACCAGCCTGAGCAAGAACAAGACCCCATCTCTACTAAAAAATAGAAAGAAATTAATTGACCAACTAAAAATATACAGAAAAAATTAGCTGGGCATGGTGGCACATGCCTGTAGTCCCAGCTACTTGGGAGGCTGAGGCAGTAGGATTGCTTGAGCCCACGAGTTTGAGGTTGCTGTGAGCTAGGCTGATGCCACGGCACTCTAGCCAGGGCAACAGAGTAAGACTCTGTCTCAAAAAAAAAAAAAAAAAAAAAAGAATATATACTATATGATTCCATTTCTATGAAGTTCTAGACTAGGGAAAAGTAGTCCATATTATAGAAATTGGAACAGCATGCTAGGTGTGGTGTTCACGCTTGTAATCTTAGCACATTGGGAGGAGGATGCTTGAGGTTAGGAGTTCCAGACCAGCCTGAGTAAGAGCAAGACTCCTTCCCTACAAAAAATAGAAAAAGTAGCCTGGTTTGGTGGCGCATACCTGTAATTCCAGCTACTGAGGAGTCTGAAGGAGAAAGATCACTTGAACCCAGGAGGTTGAAGTTGTAGTGAGCTATGACGACCCCACTGCACTCTAGCTGGGGCAACAGAGGAAGACCTTGTCTCTAAAAAAACAAGAAAGAAATAAATTAGAACAGTGGCTGCCTGGGATGAGGGGGGCACAGGGGAGATTGACTGCAAAGGTACACAAGGAAACTTTTTTTTTTTTTTTGAGACAGAGTCTCGCTTTGTTGCCCAGGCTTGAGTGAGTGCCGTGGCGTCAGCCTAGCTCACAGCAACCTCAAACTCCTGGGCTCGAGCAATCCTTCTACCTCAGCCTCCCAAGTAGCTGGGACTACAGGCATGCACCACCATGCCCGGCTAATTTTTTCTCTATATATTAGTTAGCCAATTAATTTCTTTCTATTTATAGTAGAGACGGGGTCTCGCTCTTGCTCAGGCTGGTTTCGAACTCCTGACCTCGAGCTATCCACCCGTCTCTGCCTCCCAGAGTGCTAGGATTACAGGCGTGAGCAACCGCGCCCGGCCTGGAAACTTTTTAGTTGATGAAAATATTCTCTATCCTGATTGTGCTTATATTTATATAGGTATATACCTTTGGCAAAATTTATCAAGCTATAGATTAAAAATGGTTCATTTTGTGTAAATTACACTTTAATAAAAACGACTGAAACAAACCCTAAAAGTCATATGTATGTAAAAGAATAAATATTTTTGAAAATGAAAGGCAAAGAAAATATTTAAAAATTTTAAAAGTTGCATGTGCAGGCCGGGCTCGGTGGCTCAAGCCTGTAATCCTAGCTCTCTGGGAGGCCGAGGTGGGCGGATCGTTTGAGCTCAGGAGTTCGAGACTAGCCTGAGCAAGAGCGAGACCCCATCTCTACTATAAATAGAAAGAAATTAATTGGCCAACTAACATATATATAGAAAAAATTAGCCGGGCATGGTGGCACATGCCTGTAGTCCCAGCTACTTGGGAGGCTGTGGCAGCAGGATTGCTTGAGCCCAGGAGTTTGAGGTTGCTGTGAGCTAAGCTGACGCCACGGCACTCACTCTAGCCTGGGCAATAAAGTGAGACTCTGTCTCAAAA